>JAFFST010052129.1:118692-130034 GCA_022414735.1 Noturus placidus
ATATATATATATATGTATATGTATATATATATATGTATATGTATATGTATATGTATACATATATATATATGTGTATATATATATATATATGTATGTGTGTGTGTATGTATTTATTAGGATGAAGTCTGATATATCTGATATTAAAATCTCTAATTTTAGTCAAATATACACACACCCTGACCATAGGATTGCAAGGTGTTCATATTCAAGCCTCGTTGTGACAGCTCCTGAGGTAAAATCAAATATTAGGATGTTGGCAGAATAGTTCGGATTTCATCCATACCTCGTGGGGAGATGGAGGAAAGCGAGGGAGAAGGCAAGTGCCAGGTGAAGTCTGCTCATCTCCATACTGAAAGAAAAAAAAACCCCATCTCTAAGCATTTTTAAAACAGCCGTCAAAAACAAAAAAATAACTATTTTGTTGGTGATTGTATGCCTGGAGTAGACGCTCACCTGGCAGCATGAACACATCATAACAGTTCATGGCTGAATCTGCAGCATCGTGTAATATCCACATTGACGCTCTATACCCTCGTTGTGCGGCTCCTCAAATCAACTGCATGTATTGACATTGTTTTACCAACTCATCCAAATGTTTAATTGCAATTACAGTCCGTGATGGCTCCCCAAGGGGCATATGATTACAATTAGAAAAAGGGAGGAAATGTTAATTAATTAGACTGCTCATAGAGGAGAGGCTTAAGCCTGACTGTAGGACACCTCTGAGGACTGGCACGTTATTAAGCATGGTGTTTTTTGTTTTTTTTTTTTTTCTTCCCCCGTATATGCATCCTTTTCTAAGTATTCTAGTTAAAAAATAATCATGTTGGGGTTTTTTTTTTTTTTTTAATAATGCATCTCATTTGCATTTCCTATGATGCACAGTGATTTCTCGCTTTTCATTTGAAGTCATCACCTAATGTTGACAGATTGCGAGATGTTTATTTTTGGATGATGTACCGCACTCTTAGATCACACCCGTTTTTGGCAGCCGATATCGCTAATGAGGCTGATTGTCTTTAATACAATGGCTAAATGGGCAACGATGGTCTTCCATTGTTTTCTTCTTTTAAGCCGTGGAACGAAAGCTCCTCTCCCCCGGACAGAGCAGTTCTTCAGGTTATGAGGCCAAGGCCTCGGCAGAAAACAGTCATCTCATTTGTGACAATTGCCTGTGATTGATGACCCAACCTTTAGTTGCTGAGCTGGTGTGTTTGTTCCCGTGTAATTGTCTTCCAGATGGCTGAGCTAAGTGTTCATTAACACGTTTACGGTCGCGTCGTTAAAATGGATGGCTCAGGCACCGGTTTCTTAAAAGGCACAGGGTGTCAGACTCCTAACTTTTTGTAAAGTGAATAAAAACAAAAGACGTTAATGTTGCTGATATAGTAAAAAAAAAACCTCCACACTCGGCCTGGGTGATTATTAATTCCATTTACCACAAAAAATATTTTTGATTGATTGTTGGTGGTTTAATGGGTTAGCTTAGGGTTTCTAGTCCCACCTCCGCACTGTAGGGTTTCAATTTCTTGCTGTACTTTAGGGGTTTCCTCCGGGTACTCTGGTTTCCTACTCCGGTCTAAAAACATGCATCGAAGGCTGATTGGCATTTCCAAATTGTCCGTAGTGTGTGTAAGGTGCGCCCTGTGATGGGTCGGTACCCTGTCCAGGGTGCCCCGAGTTCCCTGGGATAGGATCCAGACTCTAGGTGTAGGTAAAGCAGTATAAAGAAATGAATGGATGGATTTGTGCATAACTGAAGCCTATGAGTGGTACTGATGAGTATCGTTGGTAGACTAGGACATCACCGTGGCAGGAAGGAACCTTTTGGACAATCCTGCACTACTACTGCTAAACCTCCTGAAATTTTACACACGGTTTGATTAACCGTGGTTATGTGGCTAGCTTAACCACAGTTAAGTCCTTTCACCGAGCTATTCAATAGTAAATTGAAATTTTAAAGAAAAAAAAAACTAAATCGAGAGGAATACTCCTTGCCTTTTTACTCCTTTGCCTTTTAAATGCCAAACTTGCCCAAAAATGAATATAATATGGTTGGAGTAAACATCACTGGACATCGTGGCAGTGTAAGATCATGTAGTAATGATTAACTCGTAAACCCGAGTCCTTCCTTTACCTCGCAATAGATTATGAAATTCATCCCGTCATCCGTCTTTGAACATTTTTCAGTGCAAACACGCGTATTTGTAAAGCCTCTCGCCTTGCAAAACAACATCTTAAAAGTGGTTTGAGGGATGTCTGTTGCCTTCCGTCTAAGTGCAGTAGGTAGATAGATAGAGAGAGAAAGTGAGAGAGAATGGATCTAGGTGGCAGCGGTAGTCATCAATCACGTCCCCTCGAGGGGAGGTGCAGCTAAAGCTGGACTGAAGTGCTATCTGTCAGCCGCTGAGACACCGACGCAGCCGTATCGCTCCGCCATCGGCTTCCAGCAGCACCCACGGCCGTGTAAACACGCGCAGGTGTGAGCTTAGCTTAGCGCTCAACCAGCATCCCTGCTGAGGAGGTCACTGGGATAATGCTTTGGAGCTTAGCATGAGAGATGCAATGCTACGGTTGGTTCATTTCCTTAGAGACCGTGACATCCGTGTGATTATGATTGATGGCTGTAAGGGGATGCCAAATACAGTCATCTGGATAGTCCAAATTGGGAAGGTTTCTCTGTTCCTTTAGTGCTATTGGACGGGTGTATAGGAGCTAAGGTGCCAAATATTTATTTCATTTGACATATATTTACACTGTCCGAAATTCTAGCAAACATGGGTGAAGAGGCTGAAAGGATGGGACGGTCAGTTTACAAACTTCAGGGTAAAAGATATATACGCCGCCATTAGCCGTGTCTTGCTGTTGAATAAAGCCACCAGGCGCTTCTCTCCCCCTTCTGATGTCGAGCAGCAGCTGTCGATAGCTAGCAAGATGGATAGCCATTCTGCATGCCTATTGATTCGGTACAGGCCAGAGGTATAAGTATCATTTGTCATTTCGGGAACGTTGCGGAGCCCTAGTTAAAACCCAGAGATGAGGGAGATGGCCAGTGCCAACGGGTGGGTGGGGGGGGGTAGGCAGAGGAGCAGGTTGTCTGGCCCTTTTGATAAATGACTCGACGGCCTTTTGGTTTTGACAGAGAGGACCCTTTTAAGTGGCTGTTTCACTTTCAAGATCCTCCAAGAACAACAAGGCAGTGGAGTCGGTGGGTCCGAGGGCACGGCGCCCCCCCTTCCCCCGCAAGCAGGGTGGTCCAAACGGATGAGCTCCTACTGTAGAATGTGTAGCCTGAGAGGAAACGTTCTGGTCGCATCACAAATGCAAGTAAAAAAAAAAAAAACCCCACCGTGAGCGGCTTGCCGAATGAATCTTTCTGATCTTCAGTCGCGTGCTGGTCTATTTTCACTCTGGTTAGCGGTTTGTACGTCGACCACGATGATGTCCGCTGATCTTGGCGTCCCTTGTTTCATCCCGACTTAGAGAGCGATTTAGCAGCACTTCATCTCCTCATCTGTACACTTTCATCCAACCGATCCGCTCCCAAAGTTCAGCTCTCATGCGAATACCGCTATCGAGCACGTCATTTCGTACGCCAAGCTCTAACCGAGTCCATTTGAGTCCACTTCTTTTTTTTTTTCTTTTTTTTCCTGCTAGTAAACTGCTCAGTCATCTTGTGACAGACCAGCACTCACATCTCACAAACACAGCACCAACCAACAAATTCTCAGCAGAACCGCTGACACGTCTGGACAAGATGTCCTTTAAGGGTGAGCTGCAAGCTGATTCCAGACCAGTGTGATGCACAAGGAAAGTGATGATGACCTCCAACAGCACTGAACCCATTTGCAGAGTATTTACATCAATTAGTATTCAATAACCATTAGTCTGTTTGCCAGAAGAGGGGTACGACAAACCAATAAAAGTAATGTTTGTCAGTCAACCACGGAGCAGCTCTTCAGAATCCCCAGCGCCTTTGTTTTGATTATGTTGTGTATTTGGGCATTCGGCCAGCAGCAGAGCTGACTTCATTACTATATGGATCATCTTTTAAGACCGTTTAAGATCATAGGGTCTCGAGTCGAGTAAATAATGAGCACTCGAAGACAAAGCGGCTCTGAAGTTTATCGAGTCCCTCGGTTCATTTGGCCGGAAAGACTGCGGCGGACACGCGAATCATTATCCGACTCGTCCTCAAATCTTTTCGTCTCAAGTACACTTTCTTTCTTTGATTTTTTTTTCTTTGTGCTTTTTTTTATATATATATATATATATAATATTTAATAATTTTTTTTTTCTAACATACCATCATCTCTGGGGGGGAACAAAACAAAAAACGATGAAGTTTCTTAAAATACCGCACGGCTGAGCCGGAGGAGAGCAGGCAGCAGAGTGTTGCAGCGAACGTAGCAGCAAGACATGAAAATCCTCAAACGGAAGAATGACAAGTAATTACTTCAGGTGTCCATCAAGTCGTGTTTGAAAATGTCAGTATGGGATCAGACATGATAGATGTACAACTTCACAATATGCAGAAAATAATTACTCATCCCAACGGTGCAGAAAAAAGTGTGGGGGGGGGGTGTTTGTATGTGTGGCATTGATACCTCACACTAGGCCTTGTGTGTGTGTGTGTGTGTGTGTGTGTGTGTGTGTGTGTGTGTGTGTGTGTGCGTGCCACAGCAATTGCACAGCAGGAGCATTATTGTTGCCCGGGTTTCATTTCGAACAGCCAAAATGTCATCGTCCAGCTGGAGGTGGATTTTGTGTGTTTCAGCAAGCGGCCATGTAGACGCGCACGCATGCATACGTACACACACACACACACACACACACACACACACACTGATGCCTGCAAGACCATGGTACAAGGTTACAATCTCAAACACAACAACTAGAAGCCAAGTCGAGAGGAGGTCTGGCCTCTGACGCAAAGCTCATGTCATTTTCTTTAGAGAGCACGACAGGCAGTGACATAAGAAACACTGCAGCCAGCGTGAACGAGGCATCTGAGAAGTCAATGGCTTATTGTTGACTTTCAGTGATCATCACGGGTTTCGAGGAGGAATCTGAAAGGAATGAAGCAAAACTCTTGTCACAAGCCCTTAAATCCAAGAAAACCGTGCCATACAGATTTATTCTCTCACCCTGTGGTTGCTTTGACGAAGACGTGCACTGTGAAGAAAGGAAAGAAAACCTCGAGTTTGATTGATCATTGATATCAGCGGGGTGGCCATCTCACAACGTCTCAGAACTCCACGGTTCCCCAGTTCGATCCACAGCCCATGTGGGTTTCTTCTGGGTTCTCAGGTTTTTTTCTCAGCTACCAAAAACATGCCAGTAGGTGGATTGGAGACTACATTGGCCATAGGTACGTATGAGTAATGCTCAACGGAGTGCTTATTGAAATCATAACATTTGCAGATGTAGATGATGTTCTTTGCTCCATTACTTTCGGCACGCAGATCGCTATCGCTTCGAAGCCTCTTTTCCTCTAACAGAGCAAACAGGCCGTGCGCTCAGCTCCGGGACAGATGTTCTGGATTACTTTCACCTCACTGCTCTATTGTGTGCAGTTCGGAGGAGCCCAGCTGATGCAGAATGCCAAGCTTACAGGCTGCCTCTCTCTCTCTCTCTCTCTCTCTCTCTCTCTCTCCCCATCTCCCTTGTTCTCTCCTTCCCTTCGTCTGACATCCATCAGGACCTGGCAGAAGAGGAGATGCTCTGGAAACGACTGTCCTCCCAAAGTTTGACCCGTTTGCTGTTTGCACTTGTCACAGTAACAATGTATTGACAAATGGCCATATTTGAGTCAAACATTGTGTGTGTGTGTGTGTGTGTGTGTGTCCTTTTGTTTTTTGTCCACTAAGAAGTGTAAAAAGAGCCAAAGATGGTGCCACACTGCATTTTAAACATGACTGATATCACCACCCAAAGCTTGGAGAGAGAGAGAGAGAGAGAGAGAGCGCGCGGGAGAGGGAGAAAGAGGACCACATGTTCACTTTTTAATTAAGGCTCGCTAGTGTAACTCGTCAATGTACATTATTGGAAGAATGAGCATCAATGCCATTGCTTTTTCTCCCCCTCCTTTATCTCTGTCAATGATTCAAAGACATGATTTATGGTCGTGCGCCGTCTTTCAGGATCATCCATCAAAAGCGCCGCAGCTCCGCCGCCCAGCCGCCCGTTGTAAATCATTCTGAAAGCCTGTCACTCATTTCCATTAGCCATTCCTCTGTCCCTCCTTCCCTCCCTCTCTCTCTTTTCCTCTCTGCTTCTTTCGCTCGGGTTCTCGCTACCCTTTTTCTCTTCCCTCCTTCCCCCTGCCTTGAGCCGTTGTGGGATATCTGTTCCATCTCAGCGCCTCATCTGCCCTCCCTCTTTTTCCATAAATTAACCGTTCTCGGCCTGAGAAGGGCTGCACCGCTCTCGTCTAATGAGAGGTGCAACGGCCCACCTCCCACTCCATTATAGCTAATGGACAACCATGCAACTCAATAAGATTTCAGGTAGGTATGGTCGTGAACGCGTGTCCGAGTTTCTGATGAGAAGGTCCGAGATGGAACGTTCTCTTAAAGGGGAATTTTGCTCTTAATGTTTTTGAGAACAACAGTGTGGTCGAAGGAACACCTCGAGAGCGTGATACCATCGTCGGATTCGCTAGCTCTGCTCCGAATACTAGAACGGACGAGATGTGACAGGAGCAAGCCCACTCAGCGGCGTTTGAAGGAAGAAAGCGGTTCGCCCGCGTGACACAATGAGGCTAAGCATGCACAAACTGTATATTAAACAAACACGAAGTTCATGTTAAACAAAAAATGGCTTTACGAAATTAGACATCTGTCTAATTTTACTAATGTCGACGTGTCTGATTTCACTCAGAAGGAGAATTCCAACCTGATGGATTACTCACTGTAGCATAATTTAGCTCTGATTAAGCACATGTCCTTTACAAATGTGACTACTTTCCTTTTTCATCACCATGCAGATCGAAGGCGCAGCACAAATAATGTGTTTGTTTTTTTTTTTCCTGCTGCCAAAACATCGCAGAAGTGGATTAGTCATTCATGTGCTGGAACTGATCTATCCAGCATGTCAGAATAAGAGTTAAGGAAATGACTCATGGGAATTTCATCGGGTGTCGAGGGATCAGGCAAAATGGACAAGGATGGCAGTGACATTTCTGTCTAACCGCCATTCTGGGTTCTAGAGGTTCTAGAGGTTCCGTACACGCTCTGTGCTGTAAGGAGTGCATACAGGAGTAGTCTTTCATGAAGTAGTTGAATAGTTTAACTCCAGGAAGGTCTGTCAGTCTCTCACACTTCACTAAGGGGAGCTTTGTGGCCTTTCTGTTGTGTGGCTTCCTTTTTCATTCTAATCAACTCGATATCAACGTGACAAAATATCCACTAACAGCAGAAATGCAGCTTTAAGAGGTGGGGTTTTTTTTTTTTTTTTTTTTTTTTTCCTCTTCTCTTCCTTTTCCCAGGAACGAGCTTGCCAACCCGTCTCACAATTCGGGCCGCCATTGTGTGCTGTCATGGATTGACAATGCTCACCAGGCGAATCTTGAAGTCAGTGCTTCGCAGCGACTAGCGGGCCTAATCATTACGCCGAGGGTGCCTGACAACAGCTCGCGACAAATTTGCCATTAAAATGAATGCCAATGGAGAGGACTATGTTTTGGAGGCATTTTTCTCTCCCCTTCAGTGCATCTCCCCACTAGCTTTTTGGCGGGACAGCCTTCCTTCCATTTCTTTTCACTCGTGCCACCAAACAGCCTTTGGTCTCTCCAGAAACTGACAGCACCACGCTTCTGGCGCAGATTTACCTGCGAGCCTCATTGCATTTAATGAAAGCAGGAGAAAGTGGCAATCTCCTATTAATGAACTTGGAATATATGGAAAAAAAAAAAAAAAAAGAAAAGAAAATGCCTCCTTTGCCTTATTCAAGCATTTTTTGTTCAGTTTTCAGCAAAGTGATGTCTGGAGCCTGGCCAGAATCTAATGAAAGATTCACCAAGGGCTAGAGCGAGGGTTCGGAGGAAAAGGGTGTCAGGAAAAATACAAATTGTTATCGCTCTTTTCCTCTGAGAGTCAGAAGCGCAGTAAGTTGACTTTAATGAGCGATTTCCGAGCCTGTGTTGAACAATACATTATATACAGGAGTGTCCTAATGTAAATGACTGACTGATTACATGTGTGAGTGTAAAAAAAAAAAAAAAAAACAGTCAGTCACTCATACGCTGTCAAAGCACTTTTCCTAAGCTGTCATGTAGGCTTTCGGAGTGGCGACCATCAGCCCAAACATGTTGTCTATCCACGGAGTCAGTTTGAAATCAATTAACACTTCCAGACGAAAATCTGTGAAAATGAAAACTCAAGTCCTTAAGCAGACGAAGGCTGGTTCTATATAAAGTAGTTTGCCATACGTTTCTGTGAGCCTACTTCTTTGTCTTTGAGAGTCGTCTTTACATCCAGGCTTCTATATGTGTCAGCGAAGGTGACTGAAAGCAAGGCCACACGAGAGCTTTGTTTCATATCAAGTACAGAGGACAGACTCAGGAGTCCCAGCGGATGTGCTTCCGCTTGCAGTTCTCGTCTACTTCCACTCGGAGCTCGCCGAGGACACTACCAAGCGTACACAATGCCTCCACATGGAGCTCAGCGTGAGCATTGAAAAACCAAAAACAATGCGCAGGTTCTCCCATTCTCTTCTCTCTCATGGTGTGACATTTGATAATGTCATGATCTAGTACTCTTTTGATCCGTTCTGAATATCTAGATGTTTAAAATCCATTTATGAACCATTGCGTGCGTTCCATATGCACGAATTTCCCACAATAGAGGACTGTTGTGAGAAATCCATAGGTAAATATCAAGTGGAACAGCAGACCGTGTGTTAGCCAACGCTGAGGTGCTCTTGTTTGTCTAATCCTCTCTGCAGGTGTCGTGAGTTGCATTGTAAACCTCAGTGCTGCTCAGCCAGGCTACACGGGCTATATCCTCTCGTTTCAGCTCGTAAAAAAAAAAAAAAAAAAGAGGCTAAACAAAAGCAAGGCTAATCAGGCTCAGAGGAGGAGACTGCTGCCTTAAAAGAAAGAAAGAAATAAAAGCGCTTTCTATCTTTCAGCCTTGCAAACATTCCTGAGTGACATTCGATCAGGGAAATTGGAAGCGAAGCAAGATGGGCTTTTATTAGCGCTGCCCCTGTTTGCTTGACTGGTCAGGTGTGTGTGAGAGGGAGGACGAGAGACTGGGTACAGTCTGGGATTTTTGGTTTTAAGCTCGATTAAGGTGAACAAGTACTCAAAGAAGACACTTTTCTGTTCAGCAGTTCTTTCATGCAATACATGGGGAAAAAAAGTAGAAACGTACCCTAGACACTGGGAGCGACGTCGGAAGGATAGTGGACCCTGATGAGTGTGACCTGAATGGTGCATTATTCATTATGAGTAATAAATGTGTTCCACATCCAGACTTTCAGTCCGATTATGAGTGAGTTTACAGGAATCTTAGTTCATGAATGTCTGCCGGAAAAGGATTGGTCATCATTTACAGTTTGAGTTTATGCTGAAAAGGACTTGTCTCGGCAACGGGCCTGAGTTTGACAGTAAAACTGAAACTGATTGTAGGGAGGTTAATGGGAGATTTAGCAGGAGTTTAATATATATATATATATATATATATATATATATATATATATGTTTTTCAGTCACTCAGGATTTGAGACATTTTATTGGTAAGCTTTGTTTTTTATGACTAAATCTCTTGTTTTCATTCTTTATCTGAAGCTTCTTACACTTTTTCCCCGAAACATGCAAGGCAGTCACTTTGGCAGCTGGTGCAGTATGCCTGTTAACCCTAGGGGTGTAAGAATCGGAGTCGATGCATGGATTTTAAAGGCAATGATTTGAAATGAACCGATGCAGCAGTCATAATTTGAAAGTCAGTCACCTGATACCTTTTATTCGATGCTATGGAAAGGTATTTGCTAATTTCTTCTGTTTTTGTTTATATCTCATACTAAATTTGTTTCAGAAATGAAACAAAATCTAAGATAAACCAACACAAAATACAGTTTTTAAAATGACGGTTCTTTATTGAAGCAAAACAAAAAGGTTATCTAGTACTGCAACACGAAGCTGCATTGATAATGGGGTTCAGTTGGACTAGACACAACCAGGCCCGGTTACTGCGAACCCTGTTCAATCACATCAACACTTAAATAGAACTTTTTTAACAGCATAAAGTTGGTTAAACGATCTTACCCAGTAACACACTATGGCAAAGTTAAAACACATTCTAGAAATTATGAGGAAGAAGGTGATTGAAATACATCAGTCTAGGAAGGGTTATAAAGCTATTTCAAAGGCTCTGGGACTCTAAAGGTCCACAGTGAGAGCCGTTATCTCCAAATGGAAAAAAAAAAAACAAACAGTAGTGAACCTTCCCAGAAGTGGCCGACCTTCAACAATTCCTCCAGGAGCACAGCGATGACTCATCCAGGAGGTCACACAAGAGACAAGGACAACATCAAAGGACCTACAGGACTCTCTTGCATCAATAAAGGTCACTGTTCATGACTCCACTTTCAGAAAAACACTGGGGGAAAATGGCATCCATGGAAGAGTGATGAGTACATTTAGGCTCGCCTGAATTTCACCAAAACACACCTTGATGATCCCCAAACCTTTTGGGAGAATGCTCTGATGATTTATGAGTCGAAAGTGGAACTGTTTGGAAGACGGGGTGCCGTTAAATCTGGCGTAAATCAAATACAGAATTCCACAAAAAGAACATCCCTACAGTCAAGCATGGTGGAGGTAGTGTGATGGTGTGGGGAGGCTTTGCTGATTCAGGGCCTGGGCAACTTGCAATAGTTGAGGGAAACATGAATTCTGCTCTCTACCAGAAAATCCTAAAGGAGAATCTCCTGTCTTCAGCCTGTAAAATTGAAACTTAAGAGCAACTGGATTATGCAGCAAAGCAATGATCCGAAGCATAGGAGTTAATCCTAGTCCTAGAAGTAAGTGAAAGACTGATCTCCAGTTATAAGAAGTGTTTGCAGTTATTGCTGGTAAAGCTGGCACAACCAGATTTTAAGTTTAAGGGGGCAATTAGTTTATCACATTGGTGATGGGTGGTTTTTTTTTTTTTTTTTTTTTTTTTTTTTTTTTTTTACTTCAATAAAAACTATTGCGTGTTGATCAGGTTGCCTTTGTTTTATGTTGTATTTTGCTTGAAGATCTAAAGCTATTCCACATGAGATGTGCACAAAAACGGAAGAAATCAGGATGGCAAATCCTTTTTTGGATAGACAGCAATGTGTGTGTGTGTGTG
>JAFFST010052129.1:136274-156292 GCA_022414735.1 Noturus placidus
CCGGGATTCAAACCGCCAACCCCACGGTTAGTGGATTAGTGGACAACCCGCTCTACCAACTGAGCCACAGCCGCCCAACTGAGCCACAGCCGCCCAAATTATGCAGACGTCGAAGCCATACTACAGAACGCTGTAGTGTTCTTCCAGTGGTTTATACACTCTCAGGCTTGTAATTGACAGATTTACACCAAACAACTTGGTCTGTCTCACCAAGAGCGATTAGCCTACAGTGTTGCAATTCCTAAACGCCAGCTCCATTGAGAATTAAGATATTGACCACCATGGGCTTAACTCGGTGTCAAAATGTCTGACTGAGTCGCATAATTTTTCTTCACTCCCATTAAAGAATAAAAAATACTTGTGTTATGGCGTATATAAAAACATGATCAATCCAACATTGCATGGATATCCAGAAGCAATCTTTTAGTCACTAAAATACAAGTGTACAAGGAATGTGTGATGGGGTTGGGTTCAAAAACAGAGCGTACAATTCACACAATATACAACAATTCACAGCGAGTTAATTTTTTTTTTTTTTTGCAAAGCCTCTAATATAAAAGAGCTCATTCTGGTCGAAAGTAATTATATGTGAGTTTAGCAATAAAAGAACAAACGCATGAGACACCAGAATACTGTGGCTGCTTCTCTTGGCACTGTGGTGAACAGCGTATCCAGTAAGGAGCAATATTTTGGTTGGCCTGTTGATCTCTTCTAATATCCATCCATCCATCCATCCATCCATCTTCTATACCGCTTACTCCTTTCTTCAGGGTCACGGAGAAACTTGGAGTCTATCCCAGGGAGCATCGGGCACAGGGTGGGGTACACCCTGGACAGGGTGCCAATCCATCACAGGGCACACTCACATACACAACGGAGACTTTAGACACACCAGTCAACCTAGCATGCAAGTCTTTGGACTGGGGGAGGAAACCGGTGTGCCGGAGGAAACCCCCGCAGCACGGGGAGAACATGTGAACTTCACACACACAGGGCCACGGTGGGAATCGAACCCCCGACCCTGGAGGTGTGAAGCGAACGTGCTAACCGCCTTCTTCTAATATTTTTATTTATTTATTAATTACTGTCAGCATTGTTGATTGTAAGAAGTCAGATGCAATGCGACATTCAGTGTTTTAGCATCACCTGTCTATTGACCGTGCCTTTAAAGGGAGGAGAGCTTATAGGTTGGGTATTTAAGACTGGTTACCTTTTGAGAAAAGTTAATGACCTTATGGTTTCTGGTTGATTTAACAATTAAAGCAGACTCTTAAAAGGTGTGTATTCGGCTTGTGCATGTGAATCATACGTGTACTGCCCGGTGTGCGCTCTGCTGTCTGGTTCCGCACAGCCGTTTGGCCGACAACCAGTGAGCTCTTGAAATCGAGGTCTTGTTATGCCAAGAGTCCGTTCCAATGGATTAATGTTATAAACACTTCAAGTGGCTGATTTATGGCAGACACCTTAGGTTTCTTGACCTTTGCATATCTCTGTCTGAAGATATAAATTTGTTTTGACATAGATTGGAGGGTTTACAGGAGTTTATGACATGCTAAATCTCAGCATCAGCATGCCAGCCCCTTATTCTGCGAGCCTATTTAAATCAAAAGGCAGCCTTCATGAGTTTGAATGAGCGCAGAGCTCCAAACAGCCTCATGTCATCACTTCTACCTGATCGCTATTCCTGAACTCAATGAGGGTTAAAACACGAGGGTGCGCCGTGCTTGGGCGAAATTCAAATAAAATATAGGTTAGTGAGCATTAATAAAAACGAATACAAATGGTCCCTGTCTTAGTTCAAGTTATGCTTTACTTGTTTTATTGACCTAAACGTCAGTGATTGATGGTAGGAGCATGGGATTTCATTGTAATTACCCTGGCTGTGGTATTGTGTCCTGATGTCGCTGTAGCGGTTTAGCACGGCAGACCGGCCTAACTCTTAACGTCTTGAGGGCCTGTGCCCTTGCATTTGATCATGTATTCTGGATCCCTGCTGCTTGGCAGAGATCAGAGGCTGGCAAAAAGAAGCTTACTTTTACAAATGGCTTAGAGAGGAAATGCTAAGGGATTTTTTTTTTCCAAGACATCTGGGGGGGGGGGGGGCTTGAGGTTAATTTGTGCCTTTTGATGGCATTAAAATACAGCAGAGCATGCAGCTTCAAAACAGTCACTCAGTGTTCGAAAGAGTGCCTGTGTTTTATATTTAGTATCAAATCATGATTATAAGGTCCGATCCAAGTTGTACCAAAGAAAGTGTTTTTAAAATTAATCGTTAACATGTTTGGTTTTAGATTTAAAAAAAAAAAACAATTGCAATTCATTGAAAAGGTCAGGGAAAAACTAGATTGTAAATTGAATCAAATTTACTTGGAGTTCAGGTAATTAATAGCTGCGTTCTATATATCCAAGGTGTCAAGGAACATCATTTATTAACACTTTACTTTCTTCAGCAGAGAATTCACCGTGAGCCTCTGTTATAGGTTAAGCTACATGTAGGAGTTGTATACTGTATGTTCTCCTGCTTGGTCTCACAGTGTAGCTCATGAAATCATTATGTTTTCCTCATAGTTCATTAGAGCAATCCGGTGCCTACATGGAGAATATTAGTAAACAGTTTTCTTCCCAGCAGCGCTATTAAAAATGTCACGAACATGCAGAAATATTCCAGTCTGTTTTTGTTTTTTTTTAAGATCTGCAAACTTCAGTGACTACAATGAGCTGAATTGTTCACCTGCCATTGTGTTTTTGTTTATAGCTATGCAGTTTGCTAATCATGCTATCATTACACATCTATAGATTAATCTAACATCACAAAGGAAGAGACATCACCCAGTTATAGCCCAGAGCTCTTCAGTGATGTGAAATCCTATGTATACGGTATACACGCATTTCAATACATAAAACATGATTTCCTTCTCAAGCACCAGGAGATGGTAAGAGTATTCCACGAAGCATTCACTCATCTTGGTCTACTGGATGTTAAATCTTGATGATGTTGGATCAATGTCACCACGCACTGGGAGTCCGTTTTGCTGTGTGCAACGCCTCCGTTCTCCGTGCATTCTCCATGTTTGTTTGCAGAGTCTGAATCCCGTTTCCATCCTCATCCATTAGCTGGCAGCAGTTCACCTCCAGGCTTCCTCTTGAGGCGCCTTTAAAATATTGATAAAAAAAGTCTTATTTTCAGAGTCCAAATGCTGAAGGCCTAGAGGGGGCTGCACATGGTAGTACTTTTAAAGCTTACAATCGACTCTTCTCTGTGTTGAGTGTAACTCGGAATGGAATATTAACCAGAGGAAATGCAAGTGTCTGGTTCTGTATTTATGTATTTCACTAAAAGCTCTTATGCCTGTAACAACTTCTTGAAGGGGCAGCCAAATGTGTAGTTATTGGAATATAAACTATATACATGCACGGTACATTTTATTGTTCTTGGATTCAAAAATTACTTCTTTTTTCATGTTAGATCATTCAAGACTATCAAATCTGTTTACCTCTAATTCAATTTTCTAATAGATTTAAAATGGAAAACAGTGCTCTATAAGATTGTCCTAACTTTAATCAGTCAGGAATAGATTAAATAGTACATCATCTATCCCATCATGTTCACAGGACACCTTGTATAGCACTATTAAAGATCTTTCTGAATCACATATACTATCTTTTTTCTTTTTCTTTTTCAGTGTATGAACCAGATGATGATGTTGGTGCCCCTGAACCAGTGGCAGAAGAGGAAGGAGGAAATGACATGCAGAATGAAGATGAGGGGTCTGAAAAGACCAGCACTAAGATTTCTGAGGACAAGGAAACGGACAACAAGAGCAGCTACAGCTTCCAGAACTCTCCTGTAAGTGTTTTGTCCAACCAGGAGGTCGAATTGGAGTCCCGTCTGAGTGACGGCAGTGATAGACTATCTGACTTTAAGGCCTCTTCCCCACCAGAGAGCCTGAGGGACAATGAGAATCATGGTTCAAAACCCAAAGATGAGATGTACAGTAGCCTTGAGAAAATGAGGGCAACTTATGTCAACTTCCTCTCAGACTCCTACTGGACAAATATTGGACTAGACCTTAAGGTCGGTAACACCGGCAGCAAGCCAAACTGCGACAGCTCCAATGCAAGCACTAAGCGGGAGTTTGACTGGCATCAGGATGCACTGTCCAAAACCTTACAGCAAACACTGTCCCCAAAACCTGTGGCAAAGCCCAACCTGTTCAGCTCTGTGCACCTGTACAGACAAAGCAGCAAAGCATGTGGTACAGTATTCACAGGGGCCAGTCGCTTCCGCTGCAAAGACTGCAGTGCAGCATATGACACCTTGGTAGAATTGACCGTGCATATGAACAAGAGTGGTCATTACCAAGATGACAACCATAGCAGACAAGGAATTGCCTCCACTTCATCTTCCAAAAGTCGGAAGAGGAACCTACAAGACATGGAAGGCAAGGAGGATGCCCAAAAAGTGCTGAAATGTATGTTTTGTGGCCATTCTTTTGACTCTCTCCAAGATCTAAGTGTCCACATGATAAAAACTAAACACTACCAGAAAGTGCCTTTGAAAGAACCTATTCCAGTAATCACTCCTAAATTAGTTCCACCAACAAAGAAGCGTGCCTTTGAATCTACAAGGCCTTGTTCCCCTGACTCCACCACCGGTACTATAGGCTACAGTGAAGCCCAAAGGTCATCTGGTCTTACAAACGCTCCGAACAACCGATATGGCTATCAAAATGGTGCTAGCTACACGTGGCAGTTTGAAACATGCAAATCCCAGATTCTAAAGTGCATGGAATGCGGAAGTTCACATGATACTCTTCAACAGCTCACCACTCATATGATGGTCACTGGTCATTTCATCAAAGTGACAAACTCCGCATCCAAGAAGGGTAAACAGTTAACTCTTGATCCATTAGCATTAGAGAAGATGCAGACACTAGCGGAACCCACTTGTAATGAATCTGAGGGACACAAGGCCTCCCCAAAAACTACTGCCTCTGGGGATTCTCAGAAAACTTCCCCAAAGGTTAAGAAACCTGACCCAGAAGAAGAGAGAAGTAAGGATGAGCAGCAAGATGGGGCAAATCAAAAGTGTACCGATGCTAGTTTTAAATATCCATACCTACGAGAGGAGGACCTGGAACAAGGGGCCAGTGGAGGGGGTGATATACTGAAATCATTAGCCAACACAGTGGCTACAGCAATTAATAAGGCACAGACGGGGACACCCAGCTGGAGTGCTTACCCCAGCATACATGCAGCTTACCAGCTATCGGGTGTAATTAAGAGCGCCCCTCTTTCTTCGTCTCCCCCCGTACAGGTTAAACAGAATCACAGCCACAGATTGAGGCTCATTGCCCCCAAAGGAAAGTTTTATCAGGGACTTCGAGGACATGAGAGTTTCCAGGGACATCACAATCCAGACATCAAAAAGGAGAGGGGAGGTGCGTCTGATGAGAAAGAGAGCCAGAACAGCAAGTTTGATCTGGCAGAGAATGATGACAGTGATTGTCAGGATGATTCCTCTTCCTCTTCAAAGCTGGATGCAGACTGTGTAAGTGAAGGGAATGACACGATCAAAGGGAAGTTGAGCCCAGCTTTCTCTGACACAGCCAACCCTTCACCAAGCCCTCCTGCCAGCAATGGGCACAGCAGTTCCTCAGACCTTGTCAGCGACTCTCAGGAAGTCCCTACTATAAACCCTTTAAGTGCACTACAGTCTGTCCTGAACAATCATTTGGGGAAGGCAAATAAGCCAAGACAAGAGGGTGTTCTGTCTCAACGTATCCAACCTATATTCTCAGAGCTAAGCCGAGGCCTTGAGAAACCTGGCTCAATGCTCACGTCCTCTGCTGTAATCAGGGCCAACAGCAACTTCATCTTCACAAATAGTGACCAGCCAATAGACTTAACAAAAAACAAACATAAACTGAGTCCCTCTCTCTCGTCACAGTCCTCCACTCCTATGCCTCAGAAACATGCACTGTCTGACATTGCTGATATGGTAAAGGTTCTTCCCAAAGCCACAACGCCAAAGCCCTCAATACCATCTAGATTGCCTGCAATGAAACTGGAGTCCGACGTGAGGAGGTTTGAAGACGTATCCAGTGAGGTGTATTCTGTCCACAAACGTAAAGGCAGGCAATCGAACTGGAACCCCCAGCACTTGCTCATTCTTCAAGCCCAGTTTGCTTCCAGTCTCTTTCAGACCTCCGAGGGCAAGTATCTTCTCTCTGATCTTGGTCCTCAGGAACGGATGCACATCTCCAAGTTTACCGGACTCTCTATGACTACCATCAGCCACTGGCTAGCCAACGTTAAATACCAACTTAGGAAAACAGGTGGGACTAAATTTTTAAAGAACATGGACACCGGCCATCCGGTCTTCTACTGCAATGACTGCGCATCCCAGTTTAGAATGCCGTCCGCTTTCATATCCCATCTTGAATCCCATCTTGGCTTTCAGATCAAAGACATGAGCAAACTGCCAGTCGAGCACCAGACAAAGGTAGCAGAGCCTGAACTGGCGAAAGCTTTCAGTGTTCGAGTCACAGAAGCACTGGTGACAGAGGAAGACATTGACTCGAAATTCAAATGCAAGCTTTGTAGTCGGACATTCGCCAGCAACCATGCAGTCAAACTTCACTTGAGTAAAACTCACAGCAAATCTCCAGAGAATCATTCACAATTTGTTGAAATGGACAAAGAGTAGCTTGGTTTGTTTCTACTATATATAGTTTTGTTGTTAATAATTGTAATTGATCTGCTTTTCTATATATATAATTATATATATATATATATATATATATATATATGTATAAAAAAAAAAATAACGGGTGAAATTATTATTTTTTTCATGTTACATGTAGCATTAAGTAGTATGCTCATAAATTTAAACTGAAACATTTCATCACGTTAAGGACAAATGGACACTGGCTGGATTAGAAGGAAGTGTAAGTAAATGCATTGCAAAAGATTCTCCAATGAATCCATTGACATAAGTCTTTGCACTCTGCTCAATTGCATCACCAGTAATGAACTGTATTATTGCTTGAAACATAACTGCTGATGTTTGCATGCGATAGCTCTGGCTATGACTATTTATTTGTATGATATGGCAAGTTTTAATTGTAATACTTTTTAACAGCAAATTGATGATGCATTAACTATAAGCTCTGATAATGTACCTGAGTTGACAAATGTTCAAACAGGTAGCCAAACACACATTTCCACGAAAAAAAAAAAAAAATGAAAATAAATACATTTAAAAAATGATGATGATAATAAATAGGAAAAAAAGAAAGAAAAATAAATGTACAGTACATTATTCTGTAAAATATTTGTGTTGCAATGATAGAACAGAAAAGCACTTTAATAAATGTTTAATCACCAGTTTAGGCTCAGATTCGGTATGTGAGTTAACAGATTTAGACAACTTTGACATAAAGATGTCTCACATCGATGTGTATATATAGCACTGCAGAAAAATGTGTCTCATCAAACCAAGGATAGTGAGACAGAACATACTGCACCTTTTATACCAGTAAAAATAAATCATTAACATTTTTCTACCTGCCTGCATTTATTTTGCGTATGGCAACAAACTTATGAGTTGTTTTCAATAAATGGGAAATAAATGAAGACATTGGGAAAAAAATAGTTTGGACAGTTGCTCAATGGACATTTTTTTGTGTTGTTTTGGCTCATTTTAGCACATTTTAACTGGTTTGTTGGCCTGGTATGTGGCATAATGACAATCCATTAATACATAAAAAAGCTATTAACCAAAAAAGACTATTTTTTTATTTTTTTTTTTTTACTGGTACAAAGTTAAAAACACAAGGTTAAAAACACATTTTAGCAACATGCAGATTACAGTCAAAGACCACAGTAGTTATTTCATTTCCACCGAATATTTATTTTTTTTATCACTAATATCTTAGATATGCTAATGAACCGTCATTTCATTACTGCATTTGCTATGAACCGTGCCTGTATCATAACAATTAAAAAATCTCCCTCAGCCTCTCGTTTTAGAGCTATTAAAGAAAAATTACCGTCTAAGTACATAAACAATTAATGTTTTATTTATTTATTTATTTATAAAAAAAAAATTTCCCTAGCAGTCAAGTCCTCAATTACTACTCCCCTATCATATCTGTTTTATAACTGCCAACTGACATTTGATGGCAAATGGGAGGAAGCAGCTGTGCTTTGGTGATTTGAGCATTCTGACACCAACTTGCCCTGCACTACTGAAAATGAGGAGGCAATCACGCCGTTCATCAGACGACTCCTAATGCAGTTCTAGTGTTCAGCAATAATTCCACCTTGCATTTATAATTGCAGGCATAGATCCCACACCTCAGTGCACAGATTAAAGCCATAAATTATTTAGTGCCTTGCTTCACCAATGGATCCACAATTCCCCTCTGTCAAGGCATTATCCTTCAGCTTAGCAACTTCTTTTCAAATGGAAGCCAGAGGATGATTTAAGATATGGTTGAATAATATGACAAAATAAATGCGAAATTCCGGCCATTTGTGTTCCTTAATTAAAACCGAGAGTCTCTGAAGTGGCTCGTCAAATGGAAGTGTGCCGTGACTGCAGTAAGTCACAGCCGAGTCATTTAGCCTTTTGCGCTTAATGGGGAATTTTTAAATGACCACGCTGGTGGATGGGCATTTGTAGCATGAGGGCATTTGAAATGGCTTTTGGAGGTAGCAGCTCAATGTCAGCGATTCGCATTAAGCCATAGAAAGAATATCCTTTCGTCAATGCACTCAGGGCTAGGAAATTAGCTGTTTCTAATATTAATTCAGGCCAATAATTCAAAGTCATTCGAGATTTATTGCCACATTAAAGGCGAGCTTGAATCGGATGCACAATCATGAGCTAAAACAACCCAACAATTAATTGTGCCTCATATGTTTGCACACAAAGCACAAGGGGGGGAAAAAGAGCTAAAGAAATAAATAAAAGTGCTGATTATGATACTAACAGCACCATCATGCTAAGAAATAGATTTTTTTTTATTAATGTTGCATTTCGAGAACCTAATCTTTGCATGTGTAAACAGCTTGAGAGTATGTACCCAGGCATTTGTCTCATTTTCTTGCAAATAGATTAACACAGACAGATTATTTTCGAATGCTTAATCCAGCAAATGGGTTCCACTTCTTCTTCTTCTTCTTCTTTTTTTCCCCTCTTTTTTTTCTTTTCTCCAAGCCTGTGTGTATCAGCTTGTCAGGCTGCTACTTGAAAAGTGTCAGTCCTCCACCTAATTAAGTCACCGTGCTGGAAAAGTGCTGTGTGCATCTAGACACTGATTTAAAACCACGCCGAAATAAAACATTTTAACTGCACTAACTGGACTGAAAATACACCCAAATCTATTGGGGAAAATGTCATGGAGCAGTTAAGTGTCACATGTCAAATGAGCAGCAAAATAATAGGAAGAACCGAGAGAAGGATGTAGGAACCAAATGATTTTATTAGGACATTTCGCTGGTTTTTACATATTCCCCAAGACAGATGCAGAATTGGTCATATTGTTTAACCTTGGCTGTCAATTATTGTGAACCTTTTTTTTCCCCCATCTAAGTGTGCACCCATCACAGTCTCACTAGCTGCTGAAGATTTTCTCCCACATCATGGCTAAGATTACAGCTCTTCCTGTTATAAATCCTTTTCAGTTTCTTGAACTCAAAACCCTCAGAAAAAAAAAAAAAAAAAACTAAAACCAGTTGGCGTGCTGAAAGCGCTTCAGAAGTACAGAATGGCGCCGTGAGTCTTTAGGAAACGGTTGAAGGTGGGAAATGCAGGGCTCGCTGCTGCAACCTTGGCAGACGGGCCATGTTTGAGCTTTAGGTCAGCGAACTCTGGCTGTGTTTACAGGACGAAGGCTGAAATCTGCTGCAGTCGCTGCTGATTCATGTCACAGTGAGTGGTAGATAACCTGGAGGCGACGAGAGCCTGACAGCCAAAGCTATTACCGCCCCACATAAGACCAACATCCCTCTGGTGTGCCTGGATGCTCTTGCTTTCCTGCCTGCCTGCCTGCCTGTGCACCCCAACAGAGCCAGCAGATGCCAGGAGGATCGAGCATCACACTTACAGTACGGGGTCGAGCACAGACCCTAACAGGAGTGTCAAAAATAGATTTTCATTCTAAGACATCATGTTTGGGTTAACCTTTGAAAATAGCCTTAATATACACTCATCACTTTATTAGGAACCTGCTCGTTTATCAGCCAATCGTGTACCAGCAGCATAATGCATAAAATCATGCAGGTCAAGAGCTTCACATCATTGATGACTTTGACCATGGAGTGGTTGTTGCTGCCAGACAGGCTAGGTTGAGTAAATCAGAAACTAGGAATAGAGCATAAACAATCAGTATAAGATTAGCTACAAGACACATATACTAGATAAGTAAGTGGGGGACAAAGTGACTATCCGCATGTGTAGTTTCAACAGGCCATTAACTGTTTTTCGATGTGATTACATTATCACGTGTATGAGATGTGAATAATTGAATTATTCTAGAATTTGTGGTAAATACTAAGTATTGTATTGGGGGTGTTTTGCCGCACTGCTGTGTGTGGCAACAGGCCGTGTTCTGGCTCTGCGCTCCGCTAGCTAGAAGCATCTGGAGAGCTGCAGGCTGGCAGCAGAGCTCATTGTGGCAGTCATGATTGTGCTGACGACAGCACAGGGGCCCGGCCGGGAGATTAGGGCCCGACCAAGGAGTATGATTTGTTGCTTTCATATTTTGGGCGATGTCAGCTTCAAGCGGAGGCAGTGCTATGCCCCAGGCTAGGCACACTGACACATCTGAGAGACCCACTGATGAACTGCTGGCAATCAAGTGTGAGTTCTGCTCTATCCAGCCTGAGTATACTTCCACTCTCTCGCTCTCTCTCTCCCCCTCACACACACACACACACACACACACACACACACACACACACTGTTGTTCAGCTGTAGAGTCAGCATGCCTCCGCTGCTTTCCAGATAGAGTATTAAAACTCCTACAAACAGATGTAATAATGTTTTGGCACCTCAGATGAAAATTAAAGCACACTGCAAAAGTCTGATAGTTGAAATGATTATTAGGAATCCACTGGTGGATGCAGTACCAGCACCAGTCTGCAGGGTGCAGCAATTCCCGAATAGAACTGCCATTGGCACCAAATTAAATGTAGCATGTAGGTTACTGACTCAACCAACAGTGTAAAGAGTGTGTCGTCCACATTGATGTCCTGTTTGTGTGATCAGCTACATCACAATAGTAATACAATGTTCTTATTAAGAACCCCTCACACCATCTTTTTTTTTCTTTCTTTGTAATAATACCTATAGATATGATCATTATGCAATGAGTGAGTGGATCCTTTTCCAGTTGTTCATTCAGAATTTGTTTAATATTATCATTATCATTATTATTATTATTATTATTATTATTATTATTATTATTATTATTCCAGAAGTTCTCTCCCAAAGTAAGGTCAGTACTTCAAGCCATCTTTCAACTATAGTTACATTCGGCGAAGCGAGAAATTTGGTTTCTAATGTGGTGACTGTAATAGAAAAATCAGAGAATCAGTAGAATTAGAAAGTTGTTAGGACCTGAATACCCCCAAAAAAGTTATATTACTGAAATATTATATTATATTATATTATATTTACAGTTACATTTATTCACTTAGCAGACGCTTTTATCCAAAGCGACTTACAAATGAGAGATACAAGCAAAGTGATATCAAGCAGAGAACAATACAAGTAGTGCTACTATACAAGATCCGATTATATTACTTCATATTATTATATTATTATATACAATATTACATTATATTATATTACTTAAGCTGTTACAAATTTAACAGGAAAGGCTGAAAAAAAGAACCATTATATAAAAACATACTCCGAACTGCAGGAAAAGGGAACAGAGTGATTATTCTGTGAAACAATTGAAATGTAACGTTCAGAAAATGCACAAAAAAAATGCACAAAAAAAAAAACATTTACGTCCATAGAAAACAGTAAAGGTGACGGGGTAGGGGAGACAGAGCCCCACCATATATACTGTATCAGACATTCATCAAATTTTAATGTTCATAAAATCCACATTTAAAACTCCATACATTTTAAATTTAAATTTAAATAATTCTTACCACTTTTGAAACCTTTTTGCCCAAAGGTTTGTTTGTTTATTTATTTATTTATTTATTTATTTATTGATTGATTGATTTAAATGTTGCTATTTGACAAATATAATGTGATTTACAAAATTGGGCTAGTTTAAAAATGTGGCTATTTTGCTTTGAAGCAAGTAATACGAATTAAATCTAATCTGTTTTTGCAAGTGTAAATGCAGACAGTGTGTCTATGATGCTTTGAACCATCCATCCATCCATTTTCCATGCCGCTTATCCCACACAGAGTCACAGGGAGCCTGGAGCCTATCCCAGGGAACTCCGTGCACAAGGCAGGGAACACCCTGGACTGGGTACAAACCCATCACAGGGCACTATCACACACATTCACACACTACAAACAATTTGGAATGACCATTCAGCCTACAATACATGTGTTTGGACTGTGGCAGGAAACCAGAGTACCCAACTCTCAAAGCACAGGGAGAACATCCAAACTCCACGCACATAGAACGGAAATGGGATGATTCAATCCCCCAGCAGCGGCAATGTGAGGCAACAGTGCTAAACTAAACCACTAAGTCACTATTCCATCCATTCACAGAACCATTTTGCAAATATTGGGAGAGCGCAAGGGGAATTATGGAGTGGATAATGTCCGTACATCAGAAATGCATGTGCACCACAGTGCTGCTAGACTGTATGCTGGACCACTGAATGTTGTAGTATCTTAACTGCCTAGTATGGGGTTACTCAAAAAATCACTACATAATAGCCAATAGCTTAAGTCCTGCCTCAAAATCTGTGGTGAGGAATGTTGAAAGTTTATCCTTGTGTCAAGCAAAGAAGGAGACACATCAACATTTCCTGTAGTTACCCAGTATCCTGTAATAATGGTTTGTTTTCCAATGATATTCTTGGACTTCATGTGACATTACACTGTATAATGGTTGCCATTTTGGGGTCATGTCAGCAACTGCATCAGTGATGTTGAGTTGGGTTTCTAAAATTACTACTTGGGAGTGACCCAAACAACAGGTTCTCTAGAAATCTACTGTTAAAAGGAATTCTCATAAGAATCCCCATAGCGAATAGAATGTCTAAGTGTAAAGTCTACACAAATACAGTATTTACTGCCTGGTTTGTGTTGCTGTCTCTGCTCTTTGGCGTTGCACTCTGTTGCTGACTGTGCAACATACTTTGGGAGTCTCACGTTTGAAAGATTACTCGAATTGAGTGATGCCCTGCCTAAGCCTTTCAAACACTTTCTCGCAGCTCGACGATATCAAGCGTGTCTTTTTTTGGGTCTGCCCAGTGATGACCATAGAAACGAAACGTAATGAATATTTAAAGATCACCATTACGTGTTGAGCTCACCACAATGGAGACATAAAAAGAGGAAGCTGCAAGTGGAAAATAGCAACTGCCCTGAAAATTATCGCCCTGACAGTTTAAAATAGTATGATGAAGAGCTGTGAGGAAGAACCTGAAGCTCAGCACTGCCATTATGAGACTTCCTGAATTTGAAACATTGTATTAAGGGATTTGGGTGGGTTTTAGATTGATAGTTATGCGATGGCAGTTGTGCTTCTTGGGCAAGATTCGGCAGATTAAGAGAGGAAATGAACTTTTAAAAAATGTCCATCTTTTCAATTGCAGTGGATAAGTAAAGAATATAACACAATGGGTCATGCAGGGGACAGGAAAATAATCAATGTACAATGTATATACATATAATCAGTGTATAATGTGGTTTAATCAATATCTAATATACCAAACAACTGCAGCTTTAAATGTATTTTATCTAACTAAGAAGCCTATTTGTATGCATTAGGATATTTCTTGACTTTAAAACCTAATTCTTGAACATAAACAACATACAGTAGCTGTGAGGACTGTTTAAGCCATGTTAACATATGAAAGCACATTGTCATCTGGCTGAGAAAAGAACCACAGTGAGGCAGACAGGAAGTTTCAAGTGTATTCAACCAGGGAAAATGTGATGCCTATTTGTCCCATTACAGCACATCAGCATCAGAGACAGAAGCGAGACACTGGATTTGTCCTTATTTCATAACATGTTTAATGACAGATTGACATAATTTGCAAATGCAATCTGGCATGAATGTTGCTAACTCAGGCCCTCTGTGAAGCGAGCATCCTTATAGTTCAATTTTGCATTGCACTTTGTATGATTTTAAAACCAACTCGAGTCATACTAATATTTTGAAGCCATCAGACAATGAATAATTACAACACTGGAGCAGCTTCACGTGATTTAAACACTTCACAACAATTGTGCAGATAAACAGAAATTATGTGATGGTGTAGGCAAGCTGTTGCTTCCGATTGCAAAAATAAATCCATCCAAAGTATAATGCTTCAGAATCTGCTAAATTAATTTATAAGTTTGAATGATCATGAATTATCATTTAGTAAATTCAGCACACTACGGTAGTTTGCCTTTCCACACATACACCACAAATTGTTGCTTGGAGCACTGAGCTATATATGTGGCCATACAGGGCAAAAACGACATAAAAATGGATGTACAGTATATTGTATTATATTAATGCTGAGTTAGTGATCCTATTGTTGCTAAATAATTGGGGCGGCTGTGGCTCAGTCGGTAGAGCGGGTTGTCCACTAATCCACTAACCGTGGGGTTGGTGGTTCGAATCCCGGCCCGGGTGATCCCATGCCGAAGTATCCTTGGGCAAGACACTGAACCCTAAGTTGCCCCCGATGGCAAGCTAGCACCTTACATGGCAGCTCTGCTACCATTGGTGTGTGAGTGTGCTCTCAATAGTAAGTCACTTGTAAATGTAAAAATAATATTTCTGTAAAGCTGCTTTGAGACAATGTACCATTGTAAAAAGCGCTAAAAAAATTAAATAATAAAAGACCATTTTTATTGGAGCTGAGATATTGTACATCGTGAAGATGGGCTGTAGTCCGTCATTTGCACCCACAGACTCACCTATATGGTAGATTTACCTGTTTGAAAAAGTAGCAGTGAGCAAAGATGTAAGTAATATACTCTAAGAGTTTATAATAATAACAGGAAAATAGCACAAATGCAAATTGAGTGCAGTTATCATTTTCTGAATGAAAGAAAGTAATTACAAGTTCAAAATGGTCACTACTGTTTTACTTATGTAATGTGCTTTTGACAATTTTAAATAATACAATAAAAATAACAGTGTCATGAATCAGGCCTCCGTGGTTCCTCCCGCTCACCACCAGAGGACACCATCATTATCGTGGATGAAATGAGGTCACAGTCAAGATTTGTTACTCCCTTCTTCTGGTGCCAGCTGCCCTGGAACAACCGCAGAGAGCCAGGTTCTTCACAAAGCTACGACCTACGCAACGCCTACAACCTCATTCAGATTTGTGAAAGAGATGAGTGGAAGAGGGTGTTCTCCACCAGCACTGGGCACTATGAATATCTCGTCATGCCAGTCGGACTGGCCAATAGTCCCTCAGTATTCCAGGCCTTCATCTACTCCAGCACACTTGAAGATCATGTCCAACACCTGCAAGCCATCCTGAAATGACTCATATCTTACCAACTCTATGCCAAGGCTGAGAAATGAGAGTCTCACAAAACAGTAATATAATTTTAAGGCTACAGTGGGGAAAAAAGTATTTGATCCCCTGCTGATTTTGTACGTTTGCCCACTGACATAGAAATGATCAGTGTATAATTTTAATGGTAGGTTTATTTGAACAGTGAGAGACAGAATAACAACAAACAATGTCAAAAATGTTATTTATTGATTTGCATTTTTACGAGGGAAATAAGTATTTGACCCCCTCTCAATCAGAGAGATTTCTGGCTCCCAGGTGTCTTTTATACAGGTAACGAGCTGAGATTAGGAGCACACTCTTAAAGGGAGCGCTCCTAATCTCAGTTTGTTACCTGTATAAAAGACACCTGTCCACAGAAGCAATCAATCAATCAGATTCCAAACTCTCCACCATGGCCAAGACCAAAGAGCTCTCCAAGGATGTCAGGGACAAGATTGTAGGCCTACACAAGTCTGGAATGGCTACAAGACCATTGCCAAGTGGCTTGGTGAGAAGGTGACAACAGTTGGTGCGATTATTCGCAAATGCAAGATCTTAATTCACGGAGTTGCAGTGATCATGAGAACAGTGAGGAATCAGCCCAGAACTACACGGGAGGATCTTGTCAATGATCTCAACGCAGCTGGGACCATAGTCACCAAGAAAACAATTGGTAACACACTACGCTGTGAAGGACTGAAATCCTGCATTTTTGACATGCGTTTTTCTGGATTTTTTTGTTGTTATTCTGTCTCTCACTGTTCAAATAAACCTACCATTAAAATTATAGACTGATCATTTCTTTGTTAGTGGGCAAACGTACAAAATCAGCAAGGGATCAAATAATTTTTCCCCCACTGTATGTGATCAACCAAGAAGGCGTAATGATGGAGGACAGTAAAGTAAAGGCAGTACTACAGTAGACACAAACCACTATGTTAAAGGAGCTGCATCATTTCCTAGGATGTGCCAACTTCTACAGACATTTTATCAGAGGTTTCAGTACCGTCGCCGCACAACTGACATCCATGCTGAAGAAAGGGAGCGCTCGGCTCGCCTGGTCCCTGATAGCTGTCCAAGCCTTCAAAGACCTCAAAGCTCGCCTTTCCACTGCACCCATCCTCCACTATCCTGACCCAGACGAACCATTAGTTGTTGAAGTGAATGCTTAGAATACGGACATTGGAGCTGTACTCTCCCAGCATCATGACACTCTTCCCAAGCTTTTCCAATGTGCCTACTTCTCCCACAAGCTCTGAGCCACCAAACAGAACTATGACGTTGGGAATCAAGAATTACTAGCCATGAAAGCCATATTTGAGCAATGGCGCCTCAGGCTGGTGGGAGATAAACACACATATTTAGTGCTCACCCCCAGGCAGGCTAAGTGGGCTCTGTTCTTCACCAGCTTTCACTTCAATGTCTTATCCCACCTCAGTTCAAAGAACACCAAAGCTTATGCTTTCTCCCACCAGCACAAGCAGTCCCAACAAGCTCAGACCAAGGAACCCATCATATCACCCACAATAGATCATCACTCCTGTACAATGGGACATCATGAAAGTAATAACCCACACTCAAACTCATGACCCACCATCCCCTGAATGTTATCCTTGCAGCACTTACGTCCCACTCATGTTCCGCAAGAAGGTCACCCTATGGGTCCACTCCCCTCTTAGCTCTGGCCATCTTAGACCCACCACCACTCTCCAATAATTATGTAAACGGTTTTGGTGGGCCACCATGCAGGTAGACACCATCTCATATGTGCAGAACTGTTCCACCTGTAACATCAATAAATCATCTAAACAACTCCCGGCTGGGTTATTACACCCGCTACCCATACCTCAGTACCCTTGGTCCCACTTAGCCATAGACTTTGCCACAGACCTTCCCAGTTCCCAGGGTCACACCACCATACTTACCATCATAGACCTGTTTTTAAAGCCTGCCATCTCATACCATTAACCAAACTGCCCACCGCCTTTGAAACAGCAGAGCACTAGTGTAACTATGTATTCCAATTCTATTGCCTACCATAAAACAATATCTCCAACCAAGGACCCCAGTTTACCTCTCATTTATTGGCAGCATTCTGCCAGCAGCTCAACATAAATGTCAGCCTAACCTTCGGATACCACCCACAATCTAACAGTCAGACCGAACGCATGAACCAAGAACACACCCGCTTTCTCAAATCTTATAGTGTTGTGGTCTGATGAGACCAAAATGGAGCTCTTTGGCATCAACTCAACTCGCCGTCTTTGGAGAAGGAGGAATGCTGCCTATGACCCCAAGAACACCATCCCCACCGTCACACATGGAGGTGGAAACATTATGCTCTGGGGGTGTTTTTCTACTAAGGGGACAGGACAACTTCACCGCATCAAAGGGACGATGTCGCCGCACAACTGACATCCATGCTGAAGAAAGGGAGCTCTCGGCTCACCTGCTTTCTCAGATCTTATTGTAACCAGAATCAGGAAGACTGGAACCGCTATCTACACTGAGCCAAATACGTCCAGAACTCCCTCCGTAAGCTCTCTACAGCCCTAACCCTGTTCCAGTGCATGGTTTCCAGCCTCACCTATTCCACTGGTCAGGAGAATCCACAGAGCTACCAGCAGTCAATGACTGGCCCCAAAAAAGTGAGGCAAACTGGAACCAGGTTCACGTTCATCGCCAATGAGCACTCAGAAGAAAGAAGCAACGGGCCAACCACCATCATCATCATTGAC
Source organism: Noturus placidus (assembly GCA_022414735.1). NCBI lineage: Eukaryota > Metazoa > Chordata > Actinopteri > Siluriformes > Ictaluridae > Noturus > Noturus placidus. The sequence continues at coordinate 154,742 of JAFFST010052129.1, forward strand.
TAACACAGAATACAACCTTGGCCAATGGGTCTGGCTGTCCACCGTGACCTCTGACTCCAGCTGCTATGCAAAAATCCATCCAAGGTACGTGGGTACGTTCAAAAGAATCAGACAATTCACACCTGTATCATACAGTCATGCCCTGCCACCAACTTATCGCATTTCTCCAACTTTTCAAGCCCACTGGTAGTGCAAGAGGAGAAGTGGAGGAGGCCGGCGAAGTAATGACTCCGTCCCTGGACTCTATTTCCCATAACTCCACACCTGGAACTGATCACACACACACACACACACACACACACACACACACCTGTTTCCTATCTCTATGGACTATTTAAGATGCTCCCATCTTCTCCATCCTTGCGAAGTATTGTTTTAGCTTGCAGTCATTACTGAGCATTTATTTTGCAGTTAATCTTGCCAGTGTTTGACTTTGGACTGTTTGTGTTTTTGAACCTTCGCTGCCTGCCCCGGCCGTGTGCTTGTTTATTGACTACACCTCTGCTCTGCCTATGACACTCAGTTTGTCTATGATTGATCTGTAACTGCTTTGGATCCTCACTCCGCTGACCCTTCTTTACAAACAAGTGTCATGTCTGATCAGAAACCATAATCAGGTCTGTTTGAGACAACTTAATGCCGTTTAAGTTCAGTGTATAATTAAGGCTTGCAGTTTGCATGATGCTATAAAGTCCTCTTTTTGTTATCAATATTAACCTTGCAGTTCCTGTGACAACATCTGAGTTGAGGGGAAAGTTGTCTACATTGCATTTTTAGGCTAAAATATGTAAGTGAAGCAACATGGAGTTTCCCACCACTTTTACAATCGCAAAATCACTCCACAATGTACGGTTTTAGATGTACATTTGCTCAACGGTGTTCACTACAGCAGGCTCCTTTTCCATCACCATCGAAGAGCACACAGAAGAACTAATCATCATTAACCAGGGTTGCTAAGTTTCAGCAAAACTTCCAGTCCAACAACATCTTAAACACCACACAAAAGACCTGAAACTAGCACAAAAAAAAATCCAGGCATTGGAAAAACGGAGTCACATGTTTTCTTCTTTTTCTCAGCCTTTGCATTGGAAACAAGATTACCCTGGTGCAAACACATTTCTCATGTGGATATTTTCCTTTCCATAATCCTCCTTTCCCTCTCCTGATTGTTGCAATAGAATTGAATCTTACAATAAAATTAGTTCTGTACAGCATAGATACACTTTCTGAGCTTGCACTTATCTTTTGTTTCAGGAAATGTATTAGATCTACTTCCCTTTATTTGCTATAGATAATTTATAAATTATTATTTTTACACTGGCCCAATTTGGAACAAACATTTTGATAACCCTGTCATTACCTGGCCTTTCTACTGTTCCTCCTTCACTGAAACTGTTCATAGAGTGAGCATGGGCCTCTATTAGTGCTTGTTGTAGTTCCATTTTTGACCACTAGGTGCAATAATAACTGTATGGCGCTAAATGGGGCTGTGAGCATATATATATAATATTTTATATATATATATATATATATATATATATATATATATAT
>JAFFST010052129.1:165658-175982 GCA_022414735.1 Noturus placidus
TCCCACCTGTTGTTGATTCTTCACAAAAAATTACAGTTTTATATCTTTATGTTTGAGGCCTAAAACGTGGTAAAAAGTTGAACAGTTCAAGGGGGCCGAATACTTTCGCAAGGCACTGTATTGATAGATAAATAGATGGAGGGATGGATTCTGAACGTTTGTGTTGTGTTGTTCCATAATGTTTGAAAATGTGCAAAGTATTTAAAACATTTCCATTAATTACAGCACAGGCAGAGATAGATGGATTAACAAACAGACAGACAGACAGACAGACAGACAGACAGACAGACAGACAGACAGACAGACAGACAGATAGATAGATAGATAGATAGATAGATAGATAGATAGATAGATAGATAGATAGATAGATAGATAGATAGATAGATAGATAGATAGATAGAGTTGCTACTACTATACCTCTGCTACTCAGGTATTCAGATTATGTCTGGGATTTGGTCACCCACCGCTTCTTCACACAATTAAGCTAATTATTAATGAATTCACAGGTTAAGAGAGCAGGCCCAGCCAGCACCCTTCAGGTGAGCTGATTGAAAGTTTGACATTCCCTGGCAGAGCACAGATCATTTGTCCAGGGCGATCAGTGGCGCTCTGTTCCAAATGCCATGAGTGGGGGGCCACACACAATGGGCCCAATGCGCTGCTATTATCTCTGGTGTCAGCCACTGGTGCCCTCCTGCTTGAAGAGGTCTCCTTCATCTGCAACTGTTGCCACTCAGGAACACATCATTATCCAGTCTGTCAATTCCCCCACTGCATCTGAATGTTATCAGAGCAGCTATAAATACAGCAGATAAATACAGCACAGTCATCCTGAAATTCCTTCACAGTAGTATTCATTTATGTGAGTGTTTTCATGTGGTGCTTCATTAACAATCTATATAGGGAACATTCAGTTCATGCACAAAGTTTCAGTTCAGTCTTACATGGATGGAAACCTGTATGGAAAATATCAGGATTCAGTTACTTTGATTTTATATGCCATTTCTGCTTGTTATATAATGATAGCTCTTTATTTATTTTTTTTATTAGAAGTTTTAAATTACGCAAAGTCTGTATAAATGTAAATAACAAATTTGGCTATTTTTTAACCCTCATCCTACCAATGTATTTAACAAGGACTACCGACTAGGGTCCAGGGAGACCCCAATAATCAACTCCTGTAATAAACAACAACATAGCAAAATGTTAAATTATTTCTGCTTAAAACATTATTAGTTATGTAATTAATGTTATCTGAAGAAGAAAACACCAACAACAGAGTATTATGATCTTAGGAAAGTTACAGTCAATTTGCATATTGTGTAATACAAAACTATATACTGTTCTCAAGTACAATCCACATTAGTACTTAAAAGTACTTCAAATTTACCATCCTTTGAGTCTGGTGTCATTTTCGTTTTCAGTCATTTCAAGTATGCATTATTTGTGTTATATTTATACGGTCAAACCAACCAGGGTCATTTTGGCCCAATATAAAATAACTGAAGTAAACCTATTGTCATTCAAACTTCATCATTTTTTAAATTTAATTTGTCTTTCAGCACAAAACAAAAGTAGATAGAAAGCTTGGTCTCAGTACGACCCGCTGTCAAAATAAATGTTGAATGTAATGTCCTTCAAATCGAGATTTTTCAATTTGTACATAGTGTACAATGCATGGTGTTTACATTAAACTATGAACACCACACGCTACCGACAGTTATAGCACACGATTACACGACATAGCTCATGCTATGCTCAGGGCATGCTGGCATATGACAAGAGGAGCAAACATTTGCTACCCTCCTGTCTGTGTTTCGGGAGCAAAGGTTACACCTTTTTCGAGTAGATTCTCCAGCCGATCTTTGGACGTCTACAGCAGCAGGTGGAGTTTTCCTCACTCCCATGTTGGGCATTGCTGCTCGGATTGGGGCTCGGAGCATGGCAGTATCAGCTCTCCTCTTCATCTCTGTCTGTCTCCTTCAGAATGACTGACAGGGCGCCCCTACCTCCTCTGATAGTTTGTGATACTTTACATTATTACCTATGGGAAACTTGAACTCAATAAATAGTTTGATTTATTAAAACTGCATAGGTGGAAATGCCTGCTTTTGAGTGGGATCCCCCAGGACCCCGATACATTGGTATTTTTAAAAGGCACTAATTAAAACAGAAACTGAAAACAATGGAATGGAATAATTAGGAACAAATTGATTGACAAAGTCATGAAAACTTGGAATGGTAGAACAAAGCGCCTGTGGGATATGACAAAAGGTACACCTCAGGGGTCTGCAGGTACCCCAGTCGGTAGAATGAGAGTTAATCAATTAGGTTATTTTTGAATGGTCCATACACTAGGAATGACATAAAAAGAAAATTAGAAGTGTTTCTAACATAGGGTCTGAACCAACCTAAGATGAAATGAGTGCTAACTCCATATAAATCTTAACACAAACTCTGGTACCTATTATTTTCATAATGCAAAGATATCTAATTTAAAGTAAGTCTGCGTAAATGTTCCCTAGTTAGACCATATTTTTCTATCCCAAGTCACTTTATGTATTCCTTGATTTGAAAAAAAAAAAAAGATTCTCTCCCTTAAGCAAAAAAATGAAAACCTCAGACCAAATGACCTCACTCCCAGAGCCGGACTGACTGGCATATAAGAAAAGATGATTGATCTGATGCCAGACTGCTCAGAAGCTCAGAGTTGGCTTTGTGGTTAGGGGCGATATCTATGGCGATCACTAAGCTGTTGTGCATGGGCAGTACCTGATCAAACAGACCCCATGAAGTGCCCTCGCTCAGGACATCATTAGCAGGCTGGGTACCAGTCATGCTTTGTTGATGCCTGAAGAGATGCACGGCTATGTGGGTGGTCCACTATGCGATCCTTCATCTCAGGGGAAGCAGAAGGCCTCTTATTATCTATCAGACAAGAATGTAGATCAGCCTCAGTATAAAGAACCGTGTAGACCCAAAAAGATTTGGCTAGTACTCAACAAATATCATGTTTTCCAATTCCAAGGATCCCAAACCTTTTTTTTTTTTTTGTACATGGAACCTTCTGTACAATGCCAAATGGTAAACTCATTAAATGTTACACAGTTTTTCACTGGCATCCATAAGCCCTCATATTTATGACATCTCAGATAATTTTAGTGAACTGGCAAGGTATACTAGAACATGACGTTAGCAACTGAATGAAGTACCGTACATCTAAGGTTCGGTTTTCCTATATGGAGATATGGAGCACATAACACACGACAGCTTCTCCATACTCATTCTCACAGGAAGTCTTTGTTTTTTTCTCATTGGCATTGCCAGACTAAGTTATGTGAATTTCTTGAGATGGGAAGCAGTGCAAGCTTTCCGACAGCCTCGTGGGAATTAGCTTGTAAACCATCATCTTGAGGGAAAAATAGACTTTGCAACCAAGGGTTTTCGAGATGCAAGACCATGTTTACATTCTATTCTTCTCTGTAACTCTGAATGATAATCAAAACCAGGGGGAGTCACTTAGGATTTTCCATCCATCTTCCATACCACTTATCCTACACAGGGTCACAAAGAGCCTGGAGCCTATTCCAAGGAACTCAGGGCACACGGCGGAGAACACCCTGGATGGGGTGCCAAACCATATCAGGACACAATCGTACACACATTCACAAACTACCCATCAACATTTGGATTGGAGGAGGTAACCGGAGTACCTGGAGGAAACCCTCAAAGCATGGGGAGAACACGTAAACTCCACCAACACAGACTAGAGGAAGGATTCGAACTATTTTTTAAAAAACCCTACAACTTACTACTAAGAGACTAAGAAAAAAAAAACATGCATTCTTTACTCTTCAGTGAGAATCCAAGCACTTGCCCCACGCTTCACTTTTATTATGGACTTCAAACCATCAAGGCTGACTTTTGATGCAGGCGTGGCAGTGCGGAACTTCACATTTAGCTTTGACATCTCAGACAATTGGTGGAGAGAGAGAGAGAGAGAGTGTGAGAGAGAGAGAGAGAGAGAGAGGCAACCTTCACAACTTTGAAGCACACATAAAACTTAGATCAATTGTATTTTTAAAGGTGCAGTGGGGAGAAACTCGCCATCCTCAAACCAGGCCTAAATCAACATTTCAAAGTCTTTACAGAGCTCTGTGCTTTCATGGCAGATCAGAGAGCGATGGATTGGCATGGCTTCATTTACATGATTGTGAAATAGACTGCCATTCCATCTCTGAGAGGAGAAAGTGGGACTCTATCAGATAGGCATTACTGGACTGGGATGAAAATCTTTTACACGAGGGTCAACTTTGAAAAAATGAATAAATAGACGGCACTTTTACAGACAAAAGAAATAGATATGTTACATACGTTTAAAAGGGCTGAAGTTTAGGGAGACTTCAGGGAATCAAACCCATGGCACTGAAGAACACTTCTATAGATCTCCTGTAAACATGAGAGATATGACCTGAATTGGGAGTAGAAAGAATAAAAGCGAGAAAGAATCGAGAGAAAAGTTTGAGTGACTCTTCGAGAGGGCTGGATCTGTGGACCTGTTGATTAGTCCTCTTGATTAGCATTTATAAGAGGCCCTGGTGCTCTATTATTTGCATTCCTATTTAGCCAAGATTTTGTGGAGGGCACTCCATGATTAAACTTGTCACTAGGCCTGATTGACAGGGTCAAATCTTCAGATTCCACTTGCCTGAATAAAAGACAGAGAGAGAGAGAGAATGAAAAGGGGAGGGGGTATAACATGTCGGCTTTGCGCTCCTGCCGAGTTTTATGTGGATTCTCTTTCCTCTCTTAACCCTTCCCCTCTCTCTCTAGCTCTCTCTTCTCACTCACTGTCTTGGTGTTTTGTCATTTCACGCATGTCAGGAAAGTTTTAATTTTAAAGATAGACTCCACCTGTCCTCAGTGGAGGTGGAATGACATGTACTTAGGAAATGAAAATGGAATAATATATAATAATAATAATAATAATAATAATAATAATAATAAGTAAAACAGAGAACAAAGAGGGCACACGGTGGCTTAGTGGTTTGCCTCACACCTCCAGGTGTTCCATTCCCACCGGGGCCCTGTGTGTGTGGAGTTTGCATGTTCTCCCCGTGCTGCGGGGGTTTCCTCCTCCAGTCCAAACACATGCATGGTAGACTGATGAGTGTGTCTAAAGTGTCCGTAGTGTATGAATGGGTGTGTGAGTGTGTATGTGATTGTGCCCTGTGATGGACTGGCACCCTGTCCAGGGTGTACCCCGCCTTGTGCCCGATGCTCCCTGGGATAGACTCCAGGTTCCCCGTGACCCTGAAAAGGAGTAGGCGGTAGAAGATGGATGGAGATCAAAGACAAAAAGGTCCCGCATTATTGGTCAGGTTTAATTATTATGAACAGAGATTTAAACAGGCAATTCAATGGGCTGTGAAAATAACCCTTGATTACTGACAAATCTTTAAAAGTTGGCAAAAACATGTTTTTTGTTTCAGCTACAATAGTTTATTTGGAAAGGGGAACTCATTTCCCTTTAATTTCTACACACTGCTGCCAGGACGGACTGATACTGGGTGACTACATTACTAACCACGGCCAAATTTCTAACTGAGGAGGACACGACGTTGTGTGCAATCCAGAGCAGCGGTTGCATCAGGTAGCACTTAACTCCGAGGGCCTGGGCTCGCTCCCGGAGGACAGGCTCTGGAGAAAAACACAATTAAACATACAGATGTACATAAGGAGTCACAGTGTGCTGTATAAGCAGCATAAGGAGCTTTCGAAGTGATTTCCTGTTTTTGTTTCAGATTTAGTATGATTGCAGCTTGAGGTTAATAATAACGAGTAAATAAATAAAGCCCATATTGGCCTGATTTATTGATTCACATGGGCAATACGGGCTTTATGATAAACCAGCAGGAAGAGCTGCAGTTTTAACAAAAAAAAAAAAACAGCATTTTCAGCAGAGAATCATCACACTGTATGATTCCAGACAAATACTAGTCAGCGTTTTGTTTTTCAGAGCCACTGTAATTTCAGTGTGAAACCTTAGAAATAATCAGACAGTAAATGACATGTTCCATTGATTTATTGATTCACATGTTTGTGGTCTGTAGAAATGACAGTAGCCAGTTCCCCATGAGCTGACATGCCTTGCTTTCGTATGTGATATGTTTTCTGTGATGTCTTCGATTGAACTTTGTGATTCTATTTAAATAAAATGAATAAGACCAATTCTAAACAAATATGATTGACAAATATGGATGATATTTAATTACTGGTGTAATTGCATATATCATGGAGAATTCTAAGGTAAGCCAATGCAAGGGTGTATTTTGACCTTGAGGCTTTGTCATTGAGCTCACCACATACATCCCACTATAAACCAAACAAGGCCTTAAAAAATTATAATAATAAATTCACAAATCAGGATTTTTTTCACCTGACATAATGAGGTTTAAAAAAAAACCAGACAAAATATACAAGAATAATCCCTGACTGTCTGACTGAACAATCTTGAAAACCTTACTGGTTCTAAAGTGCTTTACACTGGTTCGCATTCACCCATTCAATTCTCGCCCAATTTTTCAGTTTTTTATTTGTTGAAAAAGTTTGAAATATCCAATAAATTTGGTTCCACTTCATGATTGTGTCCCACCTGTTGTTGATTCTTCACAAAAAATTACAGTTTTATATCTTTATGTTTGAGGCCTGAAATGTGGCAAAAGGTCGAACAGTTCAAGGGGGCCGAATACTTTCGCAAGGCACTGCATAACAGATTATTAGTGCAATAATTGTTTGCCTCACACCACCAGGGTCGGGGGTTTGATTCCCACCGTGGTCCTGTGTGAGTGGAGTTTGCATGTTCTCCCCGTGCTGCAGGGGTTTCCTCCGGGTATTCCAATTTCCTCCTCCAGTCCAAAGACATGCATAGTAGGACATGACCAAAATGTCCGTAGTGTATGTGAATGTGAATGTGTATGTAATTGTGCCGTGTGATGGATTGGTACCCTGTCCAGGGTGTGCTCAATGCTCCCTGGGATATTCTCCATATTTTCCCGTGACCCTGAAAAGGATAAAGCAGTATAGAGAATGGATGGATGAATGGACTGTGCAATAATGTGCTCTCCATGTCCTTTATATGATGAAGAATGAAGATCCTCTAACGATAGACCTGTGATTAAAGACAACAATTTCTTCTTACATCATCAATCAGTGTGCTCGGGCTCATGCAGGAAATAGAGTCGCGTAAACACAAACATAGTTCAAAGTGAGCTTGAGGGTTTTTCTTCTCTCCATTAACATGTTTCATTTACACTGCCACTTTTGTATTTGTAACTGTCCCTTGAGTTAGTTGTATAGCCCCATGTAAAGTTCCGGGTAACACCATCCTGTCCTCTAATTGGTGGCTTTTTATTGGTGGGTTGTATCAGCTCTCACATTCTGAGATTTTAATAAAATATTTCTGACACTGTCAGTATTTTGTTGGCAGTCCTTGGTTATAATATTACAAAACTGCATAAAATTGTGCGCTCTAAGACCGCCAGTCTCAACTCATAACCATGTACCATAACCAAATCTGGCTGAAAATTATACCGTACCACATTGTCGAACAAAGCTAAGAATGGCCGCCAGCTACAGAATCTAGCTTTGTTTTGGGATAAACAATAACAGCTAGCTGACTAGCAAAGGCTGACTGTAAGAGGCTGGTGATAACCTTATGCATGCTAACGTTTATTGTTTCAGAATAAGTTCCTAGCTTTGGTTTGCTGAGTATGAGTGACAATATTTTTTGTCATTTTCTCTGTATCACATCTGAACACATCTGAAACTCACGGGTCAAACATTTAAGCTTCTCTTAGACATTAGATCTTAGATTCTCTTGCATCGCTAATCCTTTTCAAGTCCCACTGTTTTGTTATGCATTCGCTGAACGACTTCTCAAATATCCAATCAGTGGACTGCGGTACAGCTATAACAAGGCTCATGGAGGTCATAAAACGTGGTACACCAGTGTCTAGACAAAGACTAGATACACTGATATCAGGAAGGTCACAGCTGGTAGACTGATGTATGGATTAAATTCAAAATTCAAATACAGATGTGGTTGCTTCAACAAAAGTGTGTGTGTGCGTATGTTCATATAATTAGTGGTAATTAATGAAGAGAAAGTGAAGACTCGTTTGTATTTCAAATTATCCCATTAGCTCTTGTCATACCCGTGTACACAAAACAGCTTGAGTTCAATTAGTTTTTTGTCACACAAAAGTGATTATAAGCGGTGTGCAACCTGATTCATGAGGTAGCGCCTGTCTAATTTCAACAGCTGATGGAGCATAAACAGTGGTCCGCATTCATTGTGACCTTCTAACAATTGACCTTTCGTTGACCTTTGCGATATTCCGTGTATGACAGGCATGATTACATATTATGATATATGGTTAAAATGTATAATTGACATGTTTAAAATGGTAACAAATATTGACATGATGTGGTCCAAAACCTTGCAAGTCTACTTCAAACCATTCTGTATATTTTTACTTAAGATAGCTGGTGGTGCTATTTTCTTAGTTCCACAAAAGTAAAATAAAATAATAATCAATTTGTTCACAGCAAATAGAACACAAACACACACACACACAAAAATAAGCTTACTTTATTTAGTTGTCCTTCAAAGAGGAGGTCTTAGCTCAGTAGCCCATTTATACCAGCTGACCCCGCAAGTAACTCTGCACAGAATAGACTAGACACTGTCTAATTGCTTGCGGAGTAATTTTACTTATGCATTTTCAACTCTTAAAAAGTCATTACTTAAAATTGCATAATGTTTGTCAGTCGGTGTTAGTCAGTGCATGCTGATCGGATTTAGATCTTTTTATTAGAACATTTTATTATGTTTCAGGAATAATCCTGTTCTAGTATGTGTATAGCTCGATTCCATGTACCCATTTTCTGTCCCACTTATCCTACACAGGGTCACAGGGAGCCTGGAGCCTATCTCAGGGAACTGGGCACAAGGCAGGGGACACCCTGGACAGGGTGCCAACCCATCGCAGGGCACAATCACACACATATTCACACAATATGGAAATGCTAATCACATGTCTTTGGACCCGAGGAGGAGGCCCTTTATGGATGGGGAGAACATGCAAACACTGGGCAGAGGCGAGAATTGAACCCCTTCCACAAAGGAACAAGGCAAACGTGTCAAATTTATTGGATATTTCAAAATTTTTCAACAAATAAAAAACTGAAAAATTGGGCGAGCAAAACTATTCAGCCCCCTTAAGTTAATACTTTGTAGCGCCACCTTTTGCTGCGATTACAGCTGTAAGTCACTTGGGGTATGTCTCTATCAGATTTGCACATCGAGAGACTGAAATTTTTGCCCATTCCTCCTTGCAATACAGCTCGAGCTCAGTGAGGTTGGATGGAGAGCGTTTGTGAACAGCAGTTTTCAGTTCTTTCCACAGATTCTCGATTGGATTCAGGTCTGGACTTTGACTTGGCCATTCTAACACCTGGATATGTTTATTTGTGAACCATTCCATTGTAGATTTTGCTTTATGTTTTGGATCATTGTCTTGTTGGAAGACAAATCTCCGTCCCAGTCTCAGGTCTTTTGCAGACTCCATCAGGTTTTCTTCCAGAATGGTCCTGTATTTGGCTCCATCCATCTTCCCATCAATTTTAACCATCTTCCCTGTCCCTGCTGAAGAAAAGCAGGCCCAAACCATGATACTTCCACCACCATGTTTGACAGTGGGAATGATGTGTTCAGGGTGATGAGCTGTGTTGCTTTTACACCAAACATAACGTTTTGCATTATTGCCAAAAAATTCGATTTTGGTTTCATCTGATCAGAGCACCTTCTTCCACATGTTTGGTGTGTCTCCAGGTGGCTTGTGGCAAACGTTAAACGACACTTTTTATGGATATCTTTGAGAAATGGCTTTCTTCTTGCCACTCTTCCATAAAGGCCAGATTTGTGCAGTATACGACTGATTGTTGTCCTATGGACAGAGTCTCCCACCTCAGCTGTAGATCTCTGCAGGTCATCCAGAGTGATCATGGGCCTCTTGGCTGCATCTCTGATCAGTCTTCTCCTTGTATGAGCTGAAAGTTTAGAGGGACGGCCGGGTCTTGGTAGATTTGCAGTGGTCTGATACTCCTTCCATTTCAATATTATCGCTTGCACAGTGCTCTTTGGGATGTTTAAAGCTCGGGAAATCTTTCTGTATCCAAATCCTGTATCCAAAACTTCTTCACAACAGTATCTCGGACCTGCCTGGTGTGTTCCTTGTTCTTTATGATGCTCTCTGTGCTT
>JAFFST010052129.1:176874-193401 GCA_022414735.1 Noturus placidus
TCATGATTGTGTCCCACCTGTTGTTGATTCTTCACAAAAAATTACAGTTTTATATCTTTATGTTTGAGGCCTGAAATGTGGCAAAAGGTCGAACAGTTCAAGGGGGCCGAATACTTTCGCAAGGCACTGTATATCAAACTGGAAATTGAGTCACATTGGATTGGGTTAAATTTTACACTGTGGCTTATGAATGAATGACCAAGCTTACTGTTCTGCTAACTGTAAAAGACCACATGCAGTACTCTCTATTCGTCTCAATCACAGCTTATGAGAAAACATCTTTCAATATGTGTATGTTTGTACTGAGTGTAGGGATGAGCAATCTAATTATATAATATCTACCTCGTGATACAGCTCACAGCTCTGCAGCTCAGTGTCACGGTCTTGGCAATGTTCTTATAGCCGAGGCCATCTTTATGTAGAGCAACAATTCTTTTTTTCAGATCCTCAGAGAGTTCTTTGCCATGAGGTGCCATGTTGAACTTCCAGTGACCAGTATGAGGGAGTGTGAGAGCAATGACACCAAATTTAACACACCTGCTCCCCATTCACACCTGTGACCTTGTAACACTAACAAATCACATGACACCAGGGAGGGAAAATGGCTAATTGGGACCAATTTGGACATTTTCACTTAGGGGTGTACTCACTTTTATTTCCAGTGGTTTAGACATTAATGTGTGTGTGTTGAGTTATTTTGAGGGGACAGTAACTTTACACTGTTACAAAAGCTGTACACTCACTACTTTACATTGTAGCACAGTGTCATTTCTTCAGTGTTGTACATGAAAAGATATCACATATTTACACAAATGTGAGGGGTGTACTTACTTTTGTGATGTACTGTATATAATACATACAATATTTTTGTCATATCAGACAGCCCTAGCTCTATGGTTGCAATAGGTAACTTTTTTTACACACTGGCTCACCTTATATTATTGTCCACTACTTCTGAAAAACATGTTTAAGCTCTACTGCTGATCTAGATTTCTGTATTTTCTTTGCTATGTATTGTACACCAATAAAATCAGTTTCCTCGCTGTTCTTTGGAATGGCGCGTCTCAGCATTTGGTGCATGTCTGTGTTTGTCCCAGTGTGCTTGTGCTAGCCTGCTATTCAGAGGCTGAATAAAACTTTAACAGATGTTGCTGTTAATTACAACAGGAGGGGGAAATGCAATAAAACACTTTTATTAATTAGTTCCAATGGAAGTGCAGGGGCAACAGGAAAGAAAACTTGAGGGGATAGTGTGAACCAGAGGTGCGTCATAAACAATGTCAATGTCTTGGATCAAAATAAAATACTTCAGATGTGGCAAGAATGTTCAGATAGCCTTTAATACTATTAAACATAGAAAGCCATAACGGCATAAACATTTGACTGGTCAGAAGGTTGGCAGGTTTGAGGTAGGAATTAATGACTATAATGTTGCTATATTTAGCTCAAAGCCAAAGTCAGACATTTACAAATATATTGAAAATTAGGATAGCGTTATGATCTGTAAAATCGCAGGCAGCCACTAGGGGTGAATATTAAAAATAAATAAACTATATGTTTTTCTAGTTAGCAGATACATCCTGTGCCTCTGGCACCAATCAGCGCATGCTGAGTAAAACATATACAAAACCCTGTACTGAAATGTTTGTCGTGTATTTAGTGAGCCTGTGCTTGTTTCTTGGTTGGTGTTGTGTTTTCATTATTTCTGTGAGACATTAGCAGATAATATCAAGACTGATGTCAAAAGGGATGGTGTTAATAACAGAAAAAAAAAATCAACAAACATATGGAATAACAGTTAGCTTTCGCTGCTAGCTCCTAAAAACGAAAAAATATAAGAGCTTAATTTCTCACTCAGCATTTTCCAGCTGTGTTCTACACCATATTAATGAGAAATCCGTCATAGAAATATATGAGATACCAAGCATTGACATCATTGACTGTGGTATTAGCATGGAAACTGAAGCTATGGAAGCTAATCAAAGTCTGAGCAAAGTGTACAGAATGGGAGGCGAAATAGATAAAGGACTAAAGTGCAGGTGCATCGCTCACTTTAGGTAGAGATGGATTACGAGCCAACAATCAGCAAGTAGTTCAACAGAAACCGTTAACCAAAGTGAAAATAGACCGACATGTCCGTAAAAGAAGTCTAAAAACTCTTGAGATATAGTGCTATAATGAATGTAAGAGGCATAATTCATTGCCAATTAGAAATACTCCCTTTCATGACCTTTTTTGCTTGTCCAGCTCTGGGGCCGAAAAAAAATAGGCCAAGCAAAAAAAAAGTGCATAAAATGTAGAAGCTTTGATTGATATATGAATAAGTAAAGATTGACGCAATGTTAACATTCAAAAGTTAATATTCAATATCGTTTCTTTTAGATACAGTATTTTAAAATGATGAATTATTTTGGGGTAAACTTAAAAGCAAGCTTTTAGACAAGGATGTATCAATGTTGTTCCATTCAGTATTAATGGCCTCCAACAGATGATAGACAGCCTGTCAACTGTATTAACATGAGATTAAATGAAACTTTGAATGATCTACAACATGTCTGTAGCAAAAAAAATCAAAAATCAAAATCTTTTTTGGAAACTGAGAATAGAGATGAATAAGTTTCTATATAAATGAGACACAAAAATGGACACAGACTTAAGAGGGTGCATGGAGAGAAGAAAAGTGAGTCCATATACTTGGCTTCGTGAAGAATGGTAAGATAATCAATTAATCGTGGCAGTAATTGGATGGCGGGTAAAGGCATAATGCTGGAGCCTAATGAAAGTCATCCGTTGTACAGATTCTCGCTCGTCGGCCTACCCAACTGCCCCCCCCAATCATCGGCGGTATCTCAGGTGCTTAGCCATGCAGATCTGTCTGACAGCCCAGTACATCTCTGTCTGCCTAATTGGACAGTATAGAGTTGTTTATGGATATTGAAGACATTTAGGGCTCAGTTGGGGGCTGCTCAAAAAATCATTAGCGCAGGGCCTCTGAAACCGGACTATCTGCTTCCCACTACAAAATGCTTCCTTTGTCATCCATGCAGAAATGGGCCTTTTTTAAAATTTCACAACCAACTTTTGAATATGGGAGTGTGTGAAAAGTCCAGGCTAGTGAGGCAGCGGTGGTCCAATTAGTGCTGTCTTGAATTCCAACACTCCATTACAATATTGAATAAGATTTTTCTGCTTGTCAGGGATAATTCTCTTTTTTTGGCTTACATGAATGCAATTCTAGTCCAAACGTTATGAAAAAGCTAATTAATAAACTCAGTGGTCTTTTTATAAGGTAAACCTACTGTATACAGTTAACTATATCTGTTTCTATGCAATACGGCATCCATGAGTCCAATACTGCTAACCCACCACCACAGGACTATCATTAACCAGATATCTTTTGGACAGTGGACATTTCTGAGAACAATAATGACACAGGAATGGTGGTAGTGTGATCGTGTGTGTACGAGGAAGGTTTTAAACACTCATTTCATTGCTGGTTTAGGAGGCTCTGGGGTTAGAACAAGGGCTAGAGGGCACAATACCATGTCAGTATCACTTATGTTGCGAGAATGGTACAAATCGTATTTGGATGGGCAGTAAAGAATGGGCAGTAGGTGTTCTTGATTAAATGGCTGGTGAGGATAGCTAGAAGGAAGGTGTGAATAATAAAATTGCCACAAAGGTATAGACTCTTGGCTCTCAAAGTGGGCTATAAGGACCCCAGTGGTCCTTGAAACATAGCCACGGGGTCCACGATGTTTTTTGTTTTGTTACAACAGTGTAAATCAGTGTAAGTCTGCCAAGTTATTGTTGATATATATATATATATATATATATATATAATTGTCATTAACCAACCAGCTATAGTTATTTGACTGGTCATTTTAATTGAATGGGTTTAATTTGGACCTTGAAAAACAAGTAGTACCTAAAACTAAACAAGTTTAAAACAGGTAGTACCATGGGGGTCTCTGAAATTTAATTTCATTCCACTGTCTGGCTATCTGTATCTGTTGAGTGCTCCAAATATCTGTATCTGGATTTGGATTTAAGCCTGATGTGGCATGGCCTAAACGGCATTTTATTTTTCTTTAAGTTTCTTTTTTATTATTATTTTTAAATATAAACCCTGTCACTATGCCCCCAGGAAACTCTGGGAAGAAATTGGCGAGGAAAACAGAGGACGGAATGCCAGCTCTATCAGCATTCACAAAGTTATTATTTTTGTTTGCAATTAGCTAACTAATAGCCTCATTTAAACCATTACAACCCTGACCCAGGCTAAGGTCTAAGACTAAGGATGAATGAATGAATGAATGAATGAATGAATGAATGAATGAATGAATGAATGAATGAATGAGGTCTTTGTTTGTCCTGAAAGCTTCAAATGACCACTGACTGCTCGCTCACAATTACATGAAAGTAAAAACCTCCCTCTGGCATGATTTTTTGTTGTGTCCCATGGGATCCTGGGAATCCTGATGCACATCTCAAGTAGATGCCCTATGAACACAATATCTGTTCATTCCAAATAATGTATTCGTATTTGGTTACAACCGTGGTGTAGACTATATTTTTGGATTATAGAAAATAAAAACACTTTACACTGCAGGGAGGCAACTGCAATGATAAACAAAGCCAAACTCTGCAGCGAAAGAGTGAAGAGACAGAAAAAACCCTCTGCGTCTCTTTATCTCTTTCACACTACAGCTATAGAGCAAGGCCAAATAAAATAAAGACGCTATCCATTGTCTCCGCTCTCTTTCTCTCTCTGTCTCTCAGCTTTCGCTTTCTCTCTCTCTCTCTCTCCTTCTCTCTCTCGCTCTCTCTCTCCTTCTCTCTCTCTCCTTCTCTCTGTCCTCTCTCTCTCCTTCTCTCTCTCTCTCCTTCTCTCTCTCTATTTCTCTCTCTCCTTCTCTCTCTCTCCTTCTCTCTCTCTATTTCTCTCTCTCTCTCTCCTTCTCTCTCTCTCCTTCTCTCTCGCTCTCTCTCTCTCTCTCCTTCTCTCTCTCTCCTTCTCTCTCGCTCTCTCTCTCTCCTTCTCTCTCTCTCCTTCTCTCTCTCGCTCTCTCTCTCTCTCCTCTTCTCTCTCTCTCCTTATCTCTCTCTCCTTCTCTCGCTCTCCTTCTCTCGCTCTCTCTCTCTCTCCTTCTCTCTCTCTCTCTCACACACACACACACACACACACACACACACACACACACACACTACAGAAACATTTCTACCCATCAGTGCCTTTACTTATCACTTGCCCGGTGACATTGAACTTCCCATGCACTGGCCACCGAGACACATCTCTGAACCCACACAATCACTCTTTATACTCTCTAACAATTTAGTAATGAAGTATTGATTTCCAGATTCCCCTCTTATGGATGATATTAGATTTGGTTTGATAAACTGTGTCGAGGCCCCCTAATCTGCACTGTCCCTTTTCCCCCCTGCTGTCTGTAAAACAAAGTGCCACTGGAGAGATAATGACCGGGGAACATCGATGAACTCATTTCATCAATTTGTAACACTTGACAATGAAAAAAGACTCCCATTTTTCACGCCACCAATGTCAAAGTTTATTGCTCAGGGTAGGGTCTTATTGGAAACTCGACATCTTGGCTGTAATGTATGAGCCCCTGTGTGCCGCTTACTTTGAAAGGAAATGTTTGGCTACAGTGAGGATATTAGTGTTGCACCTGGGTTGGCTGGTTGCACGTGGCCACCAGGGATCCATGCATCACGTCAGCAAATATAACAACACCACCAACAACACAGAGAGGCTGGAACTACTTGGCCGTTAGGAGCTAGTGGAGGGGGCTTATGACATGCATAAGTCATGAAGAGATGCTCTATCTTGGTCAAGCAGACTGCTGAAAGAACAAAAATAATGCCAAGCTAGTAACAAAGGTCCTTGTTACTGGAACCTCATACACAAATCCTGCGATTTCTGTGCAGCTTAAAAGACTTAAACACAACTGATCTGTCAATTTTATGTCTCTCTGTCGCACATATCCTGGAAAATCTCACAAACTGCTTATGATATGAAACAAAAGTACAATGAGATGAATTCTGACTTCATATGCCAGATATAAACCCAAGTTTGAACGGACAGGAAGTCAGGAGATGGTACTGACATCCACTCTGCTTCTGAAACACTGCACTTTGAGCTAATCCTGCAGCCAAACTCGATGACGGACAGCTGAATCTCTTTAGGCTTTGTTCTTTATTTACGACAGCCAGGCTGTACTATAGACCAGTGTGATTTCACAGGTGAATGCACACCGGTCCTAAAGAAAAAGCAATGAGGGGTGGGGGGGGGGAGTGAAGAGATAAAGACTGTTTCTGAAGTGTAGATGGATGATATCTCACTTAAACAGCCTGCATTCCCCCACAGCACACGTCCTCTGCATTCAATAAACCCAGCTTGTTCCTGCTTTTCTGTACAAACCATTAGTAGAGTGAATGTCGTTACATGGTTGGGGAGTGGAACGGCTGCATTGCT
Organism: Noturus placidus; assembly: GCA_022414735.1. NCBI lineage: Eukaryota > Metazoa > Chordata > Actinopteri > Siluriformes > Ictaluridae > Noturus > Noturus placidus. Next base: position 183,371 of record JAFFST010052129.1, read on the forward strand.
TTTGTCTTTTTTTAAGTGTGTTTGTTGTAGGGAGAACAAGACTCCCTCCTTGGAGCCTTTCCCCAAGACTCCAGAGTGTTCAGTCCTGCTCGCAGTAATTTCATTCCCTCACCCACCCATCCCCCAGTGATCTACATGCATAGTGCTTATCAACTGGATTACCGGCAGGTAAAGACGCGTAACCCAATTTGCGGCTTCTTGTTTCGTGTGTGTGTAGTATTCAGTGTCAAGGCGCATTAGCCAATCCAGGGGATTGTTTCTGCGGATAGATGGTGCAGCAGTCTCCTTTCCAGCAAGCAAGCAGGGGGACATCATAGTGATGCTCATGTGTGTGAAATTAAAACCCTGGCCCCTGAATGCAAATGTCTTAAACTTGCGATTCACTTCCAACCACAAAGTGCTCACCTGAGCGAGCCGAAAACAAAACGCTATTAGGCCTTAATTTAATATTTCCTTCATGTCTGCCAATAAATAAAGCAGAATTCCAGGATAACACCATAGTGGAAGTGATTTTTAGTCCCCTCAAAGGGCCATATTGTTTCTATTCCTCGCATGTCAACACAAAGGGTCGGTGGCGGCTCTTACAACAACGACCCATAACACACTTCTCTATTATCGATCGCCCCAGTGTACATCCAGCTACTGAGGACAGCCTTCCCCAAACAGGTGTTGCGCTGCCCCCTGCAGTGATTACTGAAAAAAGAGGGCACAAGCAGAGCAAGGAAGTATGCACAATGGTCAAGTTTTTTTTACTGGTTGCTGTGAACCTTAGTGGAGAGATGCTTAGCGTAATGTAGACATGCAGGATGAGAGTATCACCTTCATTCATCATCGATTGAATTTTATTTGTACTTTTAAGAATAGACAATGACTACATCAAAGGCACATCAATAATACATTATTAATCCAAATTTGGTAATATTCTAATTAGTGGTGAGTCATGTAAACATCCCCATCCAATCACCTGATTCAGATTAAGACAATATTCTGATTCCCACCCGTGGAATGTGCCTGTTTGGATCAGAAATCTGTTGCATGTAAGCACCTTATTCAGAAAATCCACTGAAAGCAGATATACATGCATGCTCAGTCTGCAAGGAATTGTGGGTGATAATAGATGCTTAGCTGTAGGAATTTACGCATACTTACAACAAGAATGTGTACAGGAATATTCCGATGCCTATAAACATAGAACCATCTTATTCTGAATATGGCTGGAACCCGAATATATACCTTAAACGGAATTTGATGCGCATGTAAACGTAATCACTGTCAAGATTTAGATTTAGCAATCGATCCCTAATGAGCATAGCAAAGACAACAGTGGAAAGAAAAACATTCCCGAGACGACTTGAGGGGAAACCTTGAGACTCATGAAAAGGAACCCATGGTCTTCTGGGTGACACTGGATTACTAATCATTACTCTTCTACAAGTGCGTATTGTAAAGTCAAATGATACTAAACATGTTGAAAGGATGTTCATGATGAGCATATAAGAGTGAATAAGAGCCCTGGGATAAGAACAGGACAGTCATTATGATTTACAGCGGTGGTTCTTAAGTATAAATCGACAGTATCCAGATGAGATTACGTAAAGCAGCATTGAGACTTAAATTATTTGGGTTTTTTGAGAGTGCTACAAAAAGTTGCCATAATCCAGTAACTGTGGTTTACTAAACATAAAATAATGACCCTTTATTGGTCACGTATACATTACAGCACAGTGAAATTCTTTTCTTCACATACCCCAGCATGTTAGGATGTTGTGGTCAGAGTGCAGTGTCAGCCATGACACAGAGCCCCCTGGAGCAGAGAGGGTTAAGGGCCTTGCTCAAGGGCCCAACAGTGGCAGCTTGGCAGTGCTAGGGCTTTAAACCCATACCTTCCGATCAGAAACCCAGAGCCTTAACCACCAAACCACCACTGCCCCCAATAAATGACCCAGCTTCTGTAGCAGACCTTCTGTTGGGGCTTATTAATTAATTCATTCATTCATTCATTCATTTATATAGCACTTTTTACAATGGTACATTGTCTCAAAGAGCTTTACAGAAATATCATTTTTTACATTTTTACATTTACAAGCGACTTACTAATGAGACACATTCACACACCAATGGTAGCAGAGCTGCATGCAAGGTGCTAGCTTGCCATCGGGGACAACTTAGGGTTCAGTGTCTTGCCCAAGGACACTTCGGCATGGGATCACCCGGGCTGGGATTCGAACCGCCAACCCTATGATTAATGGATTAGTGGACAACCTGCTCTACCGACTGAGCCACAGCCGCCAAAATGCCCACAGCCAACAGCCGCTTATCCAATGATCCAGATGAATGTGAAGAAACAAAATGCACCACTAAGAAACAAAATGCTTTGAATTGTTTTATTTACAGCCATGAACTAATCCTTAATGGTTAAGCATTAAAAGATAACTGTTGTTGATATTCATTCGTGTTACTAGCTGAACTGTTGTAAGCAAGAAAATTGATGTAACAGGACCTTTATAAATTTTAGTTCAATAACCCTGCTTAAGGGTATCCATTATAGACAAAGACTTTGGGAACAGACGCTGCTGAATGGGCCCAGGCTGTTCTTCCTGAAATAATATAGGGGAGCTATTTTGCAGTTCTAGTAAAACAAATAGCAAAATGCCATTGTGTATCAAACAAAGGTAATAAAGGTACACTTGGTCTTTTTGACTAAATGGGCTTTTTAAGTTCAGCCTACAGTATATATATATATATATATATATATATATATATATATATGCAGTCCCCCATAGTAATGAGTGCAAAAGATATATATATATATGATTCATTAATTTTAAAGGGATAATGATGGCTTACTTAAGATAAAGTTATGCATTTTACATACCTCCAGGGTCGAGGGTTTGATTCCCACCGTGTGTGTGTGTGTGTGTGGAGTTTGCATGTTCTCCCCGTGCTGGTTGGGTTTCCTCCGGCTTCTTCCCCCAGTCCAAAGACATGCATGGTAGCCTGATTGGGGTGTCCGTAGTGTGTGAGTGTGTATGTGATTGTGCCCTGTGATGGATTGGCACCCTGTCCAGGGTGTACCCCGCCTTGTGCCCCATGCTCCTTGGGATAGACTCCAGGTTCACGTGACCCTGAAAAGGATAAAGCAGTATAAAAGATGGATGGATGGATGGATGGATGGATGGATGAATCTTGGTTCCAGAACTTTTGTGGCACACAACAAATTCCAATCTAGCTTTCTGATTCTTACTGCTGATGAGTGGTTTGCACCTTGTGGTTTGGCCTCTATATTTCTGCTCTCTAAGTCTTCTGAGAACGGTGGATTGTGATACCTTCACCCCTGCCTTCTGGAGGTTGTTTGTGAGATCACTAACTGTTGTTGGGTTTTTCTTTACAGCTCTCATAATGTTTCTGTCATCAACTGCTGTTGTTTTACTTGGCCGACCTGTTCCATGTCTAGTTGTAAGTACACTAGTGGATTTTTTTCTTCGGGATATTGCAGTTGTTGTATTGGCTATGGCCAATGCTTGTGCAGTGACTCAGATTGATTTTTCCCTCTTTTCTCAGCTTTTCTCCTATAGAAAAGCTCTCTGGTCTTCATGTTGGTTTATACTTTTTACCAACAAATGCAGTCCTCACTGGCAAAACCTAGGGCTCAACCCCAAGAGTAGATATACAGAGCTATTAATTCTTTAAACAATCAATTTAACAGGGCACACCTGGACAGCAAGAAACACCTATCAGTCACATGCTAAAACAAAAGGCGCCATGTTTTAAGTTATTTAACACATCTAGATATAATTATGAGGGGAATAAAAAAAGCTGAAATTCTGATCTATTGTCTCATATTTATCTCTTGATCTCAAACCCATATGTTTTCAATGTATAGCGAAAACAATAGAATTGGCCTAGTGGTTCCAATACTTTCAGACGGGATTGTATTTTGACAACTCAACTAAAAATAAAAAAAAACAGTGGAGGAGAAAGGCTGTACTGAAAAAGCTTGTGCGTGCACACATGCTCACGTTTGAAATATTAGGTTGTTAGCAAGCGCCATTATGAAGTGAGAAAGTGAGGCAAACGAAGAGTGATTCTTCAGCGAGGAGGTGCCATGTCCTAGCCATCACAGTCCAATGGCACCTGAGGGGGAATCTCATGGCTGTCATCCCAGAAAGCCTCCTGCACTGATGCAGGCCTGCCATCTGCTCTCCATATGAGATAAAAATGAGAGATTGTCTCTGAAAAAGTATCTTTCTCTCTCTCGCTCTCACACACACACATTCATACGCTTGTCCCCCCCACCTCCTAGGGTTAGCACATGCAGCTGATAAATTGCTAAGACAACAGTTTGGATTTAAAAAATAGACTAGCACACAGAGTTAGGCCAGCAACATGGCGACAAATCATTTGATTCTTTTTCCGCAGTTCTGTCTCAGGATGTGAAACGTGCAAAAACAGAAGACTAATGCAATACATTTCCATATACACCCCAAACTTATCTATCCATGCCTTTAGTTTTAGAGATCTGCACAAATTATCCTCAGACCCAAATGAGTCGACAGGAAACTGCAGTATTTTAACACAGGGAGAGAAGCGGAAAAAAAAAGAAAGGAGAAATGTTAAAAAGAAGAAGCGTGAGGGAGAGACCGAGATAAAAAAAGGAAGATGGGCAAAAGGGAAGGAAAAAAAGGTCCTTCAGGGAACATGGTGTAAATGAACTTCCAGGAATGACACTGGCGAGCAATGAGGCGTGGATGGAAAATATACGCTGCACATCATCGGATAGAGATGCCGGTGGAAATGGCTTCATTGAAGTGTCAGCCCTCATCCATCAATCAATCATCCGCGAGAAACAATAACGGCCGCAGCGGCGGGGCGGCTTTTATGGGGCTTACTCATGGGTATCGGCAACAGCACTTAAGTGTGTCTCTGACACAGGCAGAGAGAGCAGGCCTGAGGTGTGTGTGCAGGTAGGGAGGGGGGCACACTTAGCAGACATGTGCTCCTGTTAAAATATAAATAAAAAGGCGAAGCAAAAAACTCCCTATGGCTGAAAAGTGAAATCCCACGCCTGACTCAGAGCAAGACGAGTTTAAAAACAAAAATGTGTGTGTGGATCATTAGAGGTCATTATTTATGGCAAATGGTAAGTTGAAAGAAGATGAGTTACTGGTAGCTGGAGCAGAAGCTGTCGAACACAGATTAGGGATGTAACCTAATATGAATGCATTATTCAGTATAAACACAATGTAATCTTTTTTCTTTGAAAGCTCACTAGAAAGATTGATAGGACTAGTGGTGTGAATCCAGACTGGCTTCCTGTAGGATGCAGCATAAAAGTCACGTGTGCAGGAGGTTTTTACTTGCATTCAGATGTGAGCGAGCGGTCAGAGGTCAGAAATAAGGTCTAACGCTAAGCACTACGCCACCGTACACCCTATAACCAAACTGATTTGTCAAAAGCAGGTATAAGCAAAAATAATAAATGTGCGAGACACACACATCTGTAGTTGAGGCCAATTGTGAGCTGGAATGACATAGCTGAGGTAGACTGTAAGATCCAGAATTCACACATCATGCTGACATGGCTGGCATTTCTACCTCAGGTATCTCTCAGTGTTTCCCACTAAGCACAGTGGTAGAGTATTAAGATAAGGATATTTCAAGCACTAAACAGATACTTATACAGAAAGAGTACGTGGCAGTGTATTAGGCCCATTGTATAGATCAACGTCCAGCCCTGATTTCATAACCACATGTTGACACCCAAACAGGGGTTCTTGTTTGTTTCCTTAAGAGGTAACAAGCACAAAGCTAAGTAGCATCTGAGCCTTCAAAACGGTTCTTTATCTACACCAGTGTTATCACAGACCTGGCCTAAGTACCTCGGGGAATACACTATTGTTCATAAAGAATAACATTTCAGATCTATTCCCCTGCTGATCCACCTTTACAACAGAGATGAAGATCCTCAGTTAAATTATCATTCCATTAACGGCGACTACAAACCGTTGAGTTAAAGAACGAGTGAATCACTGCAACAGTCACTTTTACTGTACGTGTGCCTTTTGATTTCCCCAAACTGAGTCTCTTGATGGCTTCTCGGCAACATGAAACATGACACATCATCCATTATTCGGAACGCATGCCTTGCTATCATAAGCCCGCTCCATATGGCCCTGGTTGTCTCCAGACACCCAAATCCCTTTCCTGAGGCCAGGGGCTGTTTTTTAGCAGGAGCCATTACATCGCTCGTCTTTCTCAGAGGGATCCGCTGACAATGATGAGCACTTGCAGCAAACGCCATCTTCCTGCCCCAAAACGTGACAGCAGATTCCGACGATCAGATCATATCACGCTTTGCTGGCCCTTTTCCTAATTCACGCAAGTTCACAATCTGGATGTAAATCAATCTGAAGCGAAACATTGAACAATGGAAAGCATCTAGCCTTTTAAACGATACATTTGCCAAAGTTTCCAGGTTACTTAACAACCTTAACAAGCTCACATGATAAGAAAGGCTAATAATTCATAGAAAACTGATTCTTGGTTTAAAATAAATAAATAAATAAATGAAAAGCATGCCATACTGAACATGAAGGGTCGCTAGAAAACAGCAACATCATAACTTGTTAAAATAAATAAAACGATTTGGCATCTCTTGAAAGAAAGCTTTACCATCAATATCAATGCTTATATACATAAAACAGTGCATTTTAATCGGTTCATTATTTGTTTTAGATTATGTGGCGTGTCCGTCATGCAAATCCCTATGGATGAGCTGTTACTATAGAAACAATAACATATTAAAACCAGGACATTGAACATGTTCATTGAACTATTGCCAGAGCTACCGTTATAGGAAATGAATCTGACCAATCAGATTTGAGTATTTAACAACACTGTGGTATATACACAGGAAACGTTGAGTTACTTAATTACAAATCATTTGGCTCTTTCATTTGCAAGCCAGTTCACAGCTTGTTGTCATTTTGCAAGCATACTCCGCTCCAGCAGTGCATTATGGGTAATACACACAGCCAATTGATTACTGACTCCACATCATAGGGACAACTTGGCAGTACTGATTATTAGATTGTCTTGTTAGAAAGGATTGTGTGCGTTATATTCCCTAAATAGGCTGGTGCTACAGTAGAAACACTTACTAGGCATGAAATTCTAGCATTTGGGACAGACCCCTATTGAAATCATTGGACGGGGATTTGATATGCTCTGAAGACTTCCTACTGAATTTTTAGAAGTACCTCATAAGAATAAAATATGCTGAATTTGTCGAGGGATATGCAAACTCTTTAAAAGGTCAGTTAATAGAATATTTGAGATGATGATATTGTTACATGACATCGAAACATTTTCATAAACGGCCGGTCAAGTTTTGGCCCTCCGGTCCAAACCATATGTAGTGGTCTCTGATGTTCTTCACTGTGCACCGAGAGTCTGAGCATCAGCTCAGACTTTTACTGTATATAGACGCATATGTTTGTGATGTAGGGAGGCACTCCCTGGAGAAATCCTCGCTGCGCTTCTACACGTGTAGACCGTCTCGAATTTTTCACTCTGCTCTATGTAAATATACTTGTTTATTTATTTATTTATTTCTGTACAGCTGAGCAATTACTAAGGTAGGCATGAAGGAATATTGTGAAGTGATTTGTTCACTAAACTAGCTACAGATTGGGCAAAGTAGTGGAGATGAGTCAGTTAGGAACAGAGCCATTAAAACACAATGGGTGCTTTGTACGTGAACACTGGAACAAAGGGAGAAGCTGTCCTCAGTGGAGATCTGAAGTAAAGCACTCAAACCAAATAAGGTAGGAAAAGAAAAAAAGTTGTGAATTCTATTACAGATCATTGGACTAAAATTGGTCTCGCTGTAATAAAATGAAACTGATTCAATAATAGAATAATAATAATATTTATACCGCTGTGCTGTTCAATGCTGAAAACTGACTGGCCCGTAGCATTGGCTGTAATACAAACCACAGGTTTTATTATATATATATATATATATGAGAGAGAGAGAGAGAGAGAGAGAGAGAGAGAGAGAGAGAGAGTTTCTATAATAATAGGTGGTAAATTTTGTACTGTATGATCTATGCCTAATTCAGATAAAACTATAAATAATCAAATAAGACATTTGTTCTTATTTAACAAATTGTTTAACATTTATGGATGGACGATGCAGATTCAGCAGGTTGAGTAAAAAACAGCAAAAAAAAAAAAAACAACCTAAAACTGAAGCATGACATTTTCTGCTACAGGAAATGATTCCAGCACAGACCTGCTACATTTTTCAAAATCTTACAAATTTACTTCAAGGAAATGTAAGGCAACAATGTCCTTTACAAATGTTCCACAACATTAACCGAACTGTAAACAGTTAAGTAATACGACATGTTGTTGTTTATTAAATAAAACATTTGAATATTTGTCAAATTGCCACGGTGGAAGATGAATAAATAATTTCGGGACATGCTGTTAATGGGAAAGAATCAAAAGAACATGATCGTGTTGCATCAATACGCATGCCACTACCCCAGCTTTGATTATTTTCCTATCACAGCATGCCTCATGCTGGGGTTTATTTATTTATTTATATTTATTTAATTATTTATTTTTATTCCTTACATAATACAATACGTATTTATACACACACACACACAAACACACACACACACACACACACACAAATCATATTGAAATGCAAATAATTTAATTCCTAGTCTCCACGAATTATCTCCACAAATTAAAAAAAGATCTCCTGCTTGTGTTTTGTCCGTATTCTTAAAAATAAATTCATCTCTAGTCCTAAAATATGGACTGTGGATGGACAGTAATAAATAATATCCATTTACAGTGCACACATGACAGACCGCAATGCCTAATAGAGGCAAAATAATCTCAGTAAAATAGCCCTACATCTACTGCAGGACTTTGACTTTACTGTTCTTTTTTTTTTTTTTTTTTGTCTTCAGGGAAAACACTTTGCTCCATTTTTCCTCCAAACAACTCCTCTACCATTCATGCCACAAATGGTAAAGCCTTCCTTCCAAATACTAGAGGAGGCAATGGGATAACGACATGTGCTACAGCCCCTGGTTGCACATAACTCTAATTAAGATCTAACAGTGTTACTATTCATTCTGTACATTACCTGCTGTGTGCCGGCCCCATTGTGCACGGCCCAGCATGCGTTGCAGAGGATGCCTGCGTCAGCAAAAAAAAAAAAAAAAACTGCGCCTCCTGGAGTGAATAAAGCAAGAGTCTGAGGAAATTTATCTCTAGTCCTCGGGTGCAACCCCCTGCACAAAATGGCCTCCATTGGCTTCACAATAAACAAGGTAGAGGGACAAATATTTAACCACTAATAGGGCTGAACTAATCGGACATAGATTAGATATCTGATATGGATTATAATATAGAAAGACATTTCAAATTGATCATCTTTGGATATTCAATGGAAAGTGCATTATAGTTTTATTTCAATGAGATTGCGTCACTTTATCAGGCCTGGTCATCAGTTATGTATACATCATGAGCCGTATTATATTTCTGTTGCATGGGTACAGGGACATTATATTAGACATCTAAACCAACCGTCTAAAATAGAATAAGCACACAGAGGTATATTATGAGGGTCTGCAAAAACGGCAGGCTTATTTAGCCTGGTAAAAGAATCCACTTACTCCACAACACAGGTGATGCAACTTCCAACACAAATATGGTAACATTTGGGGCATCCAATTAGAGTGAATAATTTATACGGAGTTTATTATGTGCGCTGGAAATATTAAGAAATTAAACACTGAGGTTCGTATTGCGCGCTGGACACAGCAGACCCACTGTGCTGCATGGGGTGAAAGCAAATAAACACATGAGGAGGAGGGGAAGAAGAGTGTAAACCACTGCTCGTTAAAATCACATCTTTTTGACATAGAACCCTTGAGCAAGACTTTGAGAGGCGGAAAACTAAGAGAATCATCATGGACTTTGTTTGGGGGGGGGGGGGGGAAGTG
>JAFFST010052129.1:201130-216673 GCA_022414735.1 Noturus placidus
CAACCAGTTATTAGGTTTAGGGGGGCAATCACTTTTTCACACAGGGCCATGATGGTTTGGATTTTTTCACCTTTAATAATAAACACCTTCATTTACAAATTGCATTTTGTGTTTACTTGTGTTGTCCTTGACTATTGTTTAAATTGGTTTGATGTTCCGAAACACTTAAGTGTGACAAACATGCAAAGGAACAGGAAATGAGGAAGGGGGCAACCACTTTTTCACACCACTGTATATCATAGTCGAAAAGGCCTGATTTTATCCAAAACCTGATTTTTCAGATTTTAATTTTCCCAGAATTTCACCGCTGTGACATCATACTGGTTTTCAGGAATCCCCACAATTTTTTTTTTTTTTAAAAAACACAAAAAGAGGCGAAAGCAATTCACATTCCTGGTAAATGGCGCACTTATATAGCGCTTTTATCCAAAGTGCTTTACACTGTGTCTCATTCACCCATTCACACACACACACCAATGGTAGAAGAGCTGACATGCAAGGCGCCAACTTTCCATCGGGGGCAGCTTAGGGTTCAGTGTCTTGCCCAAGGACACTTCGGCATGTGGAGTCATCCGGGCCGGGAATCGAACCACCAACCCTACGATTAGTGGATTAGTGGACAACCCGCTCTACCGACTGTGCCACAGCCGCCCTGGTAACTGAAACATACATTCACACAAATGCAGTCAAAATCAATCCGGCTGTAAAATAAGATTATTTTGGCTTTGAACCCAATAGAAAATTAACATTCAGCTCCTGTAGGTAGAAGACACACAAATAAATAAATAAATTCCTTGCAGTGGAAAACACAGGTATTTTACATTTTGCTCCAGTACACAAACTTAAAACTCAACCTTTAAAGAACTTCGAAATCAAAAATTGCAAATAATTTAATACTAATACAATTCTTTAAAAATTCGTTGTCAGTACCTGCTTTACCTGTGGTCAGATTAATCCACCATGCGTTGAAGGCGGAGCCGGTCTGTGCAACACTGAGAGCAAGGTGGGAATAAACTCTCAGTGCACCGAGCACACACATTCCCCCTCGCATTCACACCTAGGAGCAACTTAGCATTGCCAATCTTCCTACAGTAATGTTTTGGAAAGAGGAAGGAAACCCACAGTAACCCGAGCGACATCGCTGTACCGCCATGCTGCACACTACAAGAAAATCTCATTTATACAGTACACAGTACCATCGAAGGTAGTTTGTGCAACTTAGAACTCAAAAGAACAAATCAGACAGGTCTTCTAGCACACACCAGTTTTATTCTGCAACTGAACAGTCAGAAATACACTCCTCAGGATCACAAGAACATGTTTACAAAGGCATAGGAAACTGGGAAAGACCAGAACGTATGTACTGAACAACATTCGCTGCTTTGCTCATATTAATGTTTGTGTTTTTTCTGTAGAACTGTAGTCTGTAGAAACTCTGGTGAGTCCTATTGCATTTACACTGATCTGCTCAGTGTGCCGAGAACTGAGGGAGAAAAACCACTCCAACTGATCGTACAAACAAATTAGTAATAGTAGTGAAAAATAAAAATGGAGCCCAGAATAATCTAAACACATTAACATAAAGCACATATCCGTGATGTAATCCATCTTAGTTAACCAAAAACAATATTAAACACTGTGAGAATCCAATACTGAGAGACAACAGGAGGTTAGACAATCGCTCAAGCTACACATACAAATATTGCTCGATTTGAGCCACGTTAGTGGCCAGCATGTTAAATGTCGACAGCAGACATTTCTCCCACATTACACAAACAGCGCAAAGTGAGAGGGAAGAAAAAAAAAAAAAAAAGGTCACAACAACAAACATATTTCAAGTTTATCTGATGCAGCTCACAAAACCCCCCTAAATATATCAGCAAATAAATTAACATTCTGGTGCTATGAAACAATGCATCTGTAGGGCTGTAGAGGTGGAAAGGTAGTTTCTGAAAAGCAGACCATAACACAAGTTGGTCAGTAAATAAGCCACTATCACAGGCTCCGAGAACGCCAGAAAGGCATCCACGATCTTATCCACACATAAAACAGACAGAGCAAGACATTCACTAGAAAAATAAATATATATCCTCGACCAAAAAGAAAAAAGGATATAAATCAAAGTGTGTGAAAATGTAACATGGAATCAATTGAAGCCCTCCACAGAAAGCTCAATCATCCATCTGTTCCAGTTCTGTCGTCAATCAGACCTGAGGATGCCGTGGCTGCGCGTCACAGTGAGAGGTTCCAAGCAAAGTCCCCATACAAAGAAAGTACACGGTACGTCATCATTATTTTGTGTCTCTCAAAACAGTTTTGAGAAAGAAAAGAAAAAAAAAGAGCAGCTTTCATTTGCACAAATGGGGAAAACTGAAACGTTTTAAATTGCAAGATCAAAAACTGCCAGAAGCTGCATGGCATCAAGTCGACCCTTTCTCAGCAGAGCCTCAATAGAAATGTCTTAACATTTACAAAATATAGATTATCTATCTGAACCGAACATGGGTCAAGTTTATTTGGTCTATCCTACCTTTGTGTAACAGCATTTTGATCAATAAGAACGGTTCGATCAATAAGAACGGTTAGACACTTATTAGATGGAATATTGTGGGCACATCAAAGCTCTGCCCTACAAGCATTTGATTTTGAAACAGGTCAAACATTTACGGGTAAATAGGAGTGCATGATATGTTGCATTTTTGCGTTAAGTGCAATACCACATCTGTATGCTGGTGATACTGATACTGGAACGTTACGACAATGAAGATGCAACACTGTCCAAGGCCCAGTTCTGAGTTCACTCTGTCTCGTAACCAAGGTCGAGATAACAAATGAAACACTCCTACACAGCTGTAATATCACATGTTGGTCGCATGGCCATCTCTAGAAGTAGTGTCAGGAATAAACTTTTCTTCCAGTCATAGTTCCCGTGGTTGGTTTTGTCCGAATTGTTCACACCTAAAAAGAAAAAGAAAAGGAAAAAAAAATCAGGTAGAAATTCCAGCGGTATCGGCTAGTCTCATCTACAGTTGCAATTGATTGAGCTCCCAGTGCAAATCAGGTTTACTGTCAAAATGTACAGATGTTCAGCTGTTTGCAATGAACAAATCAAACAAGTGTTTTCCCCAAATTCAACTGAAAATGCAACTTATGATTTCTCCAGTTTCAAAATTATTCACCCTCTGAACAGAATCCCTCACAACAGCGCAAATATGCAAAGCAGGTGTTGTCTCAAGCACACCTGATACAGATAATCAAGGGGTTCATTAGTTGCACCAGATGTGCTTGAGCTGGAACACATGAAATACCTGAGCTGGCTAGGGGTAAGAAATGTATGAAATACCTGGACGGGGCAGAAAAGGAAGCTATCAGGGGCTACAATGTGATTTCTGAGAAGGCAGGTTGTGAAAAACCTGAGTGACTGCAAAAGTCCTGCAGCAAGACTCGGTGTAACAGACACTGAGGTTTCAGTGAGCACAGTAAGGTGTGTACTAAACGCAGAAGGTTTCCATGCCAGAACTACAAGACGTTCACCACTACTGACGCAAAAGCACAAGAAACGTCTCAAAATCATATAAATAAGCCTCAGAAGTTTTGTGATTCTGTTCTGTGGAGCGAGGAAACAAAACTGGAACTTTTCAGCACGATGAATCAGCGGTATGTCTGGAGGAAGAAGAATGAAGAAAGAACATTCTGTACACAGTCAAGCATGGTGGTGGCTCGGTGATGCTCTGGGGCTGCATTGCGTCCTCCGGCACTGGAAACCTGCAGCGTGTGGAAGGCGAGATGGAATTATTGAAGTATCAGGAAATTCTAGGAGACCACGTCATGCCATCTGTGAAGAAACTGAAGCTTGGGCGTTATTGGTCCTTCCAACAGGACAATGATCCCAAGCATACCTCAAATTCCACCAAGGCTTGGCTGCAGAAGAAGTCCTGGAAGATTCTACAGGGCCATCACAGTTACCTGACTTGAACCCCATAGAAGATCTCTGGTGGGATTTGAATACGACGGTTGCAGAACGCAAACCCAAGAATATTACTGAACTGGAGGACATTGCTCATGAGGAACGGGAGAAGATTCCTCAGGAACACTGCCAGAAGATCTGCATCTCATTATCAGTAAAAGGTGCTCTACTAAGTACTAAAGATGCTTGTCAGGAGATAGGAGAAATCATTATATGGTCACATTTTCAGTTGATTTCGGGGAAACCACTTGAAGCATTCGTGGTGTTGAACCATTTCAACTGCTTTTGTTTGATTTGTTCCTCACGAACAGCTAGCTGAACGTCTGTACATTTTGACAATAACCCTGATTTTCACTGGGGATTGAATAATTTTGATTGCAACTGTACATCACTCGAGAGATGTGTGACTTTCATTTTTGTTGATACATGTGCGAGATATTTTCTAACCAATTTAGCTAGTTCTATTAGAAGAAGAACAGTGCCTCCTATTTGACTTTGTTTAGAACACACTATCTGTTCGCACCGAATAATGTATTGGCATTGAGCTATCCCCCAAATGTGAAACATTTACCATGTTCTAATGGGTGGTGTCAGGATGGTTGGGGTGGCTTCTCCGCTGAATGATGTTACCAGGATAATGTGAGAAGGGCAGAGCCCTGCTCCCTAAAAAGACAGGCACATAAAGGATACTCATTAATGACACACCAATTTAATACCACCATCGAGTAGCACATCAGAAAGGTCTTGCTGCCCATTGCATTAAAAAAAAAAAAAAGTAAACTTTTTTTTTTTTTTACTTCTGTTCATTTCTAACAAAGAAACTGATAGTAATTAATAGTGTAGGCTTGAAGGCTAAAATGTCCCCTGATCAATACGAATGCCTTTGTGCTGCCCTCAAGGCTGTACTCTGTTTAAAAGATGCTAAGAATCAAAATAATGTATAGTTTCTTATAGGCCATAGGAGAGAATCATGAAATATAAAAGGAACAAATATGCAAGGTTTTCCCATGATTAAGGCCTTCCCTGTGCCACAACCATTCGTAATCATATTCGTGCTCCAATATTGACCTCACACTTCCTTTATAATATGCTGAAAAGCAGTGCCTTGGCATCTGGTTAAAAGATGTATGTAACACAGAACCATATCATCTCATACATCGATGTTATGTCAAGCCTGAAATCTGAAAAGACTAGCCTAGGCTTATTTAACAATACAGGCTTCAGCAGATATAAATACAAAAACATATTACACAACAATGCACACGGTTGCTTGACATATTTGCTTACCAGCAGTGGGTGAATTTCCGGTCACAGCATGGCTGGAGCCTGGGATAGCGGGTTGGTACAACGATGCCAGCTCATTGGGCGCGTATGTGCGCAGCAGGTTGATTACATTCCAGTCAGCGTCGATGCTACTCCCCGATCCGGAGGGTGCCACACGAACAGAAGCCAAGGGCAGGAAGTTTTTCGCATTCCTGTCCGAGGGCAGCGCCGCGATTCTGCCTGCGCCCTGCAGAGGCTCGGAAGGTCTCGACCTCTTGCTGGAGGGTTCACCCAAATCTGCTTGTGCCAGCTTCCTGAATCGATCAGACAGACATAGCCTCTTTGCTTCGGAGGGCCAGACAACACCATTTTTAACTGGAGCGGGCTTCTGCGAGACAGCAGGAGAGTGGAATTTCTTCTTGTTTTCAACCACTGACTCTGGAAACCTGGTTTGGACGCTTATAACAGATTCGGCAGCCCTGAACCGCTGGGTTGCTTTCTGCTGCTCTCTCCAGGTCTCTTTTGCAGGGGACACCTTTGAAATCTCTGGTTTCTTTGTACCAATCCCTGGAAGAGTCCTGTAATAACACGAGTCACAGTTCAGTGAGGTTGAGTTGAAGGTTTACATGGACATCCTTTACAAGAAAAACACAAGAGAATGTGTGTGATAACAATAACAGAGTTGACACGTACACCTGTAAAAATTTAAACCCCTTGCAACAGACACAGCCTTGTTCACCTCCTCGTCTGCGTACTATATGTACATCTTGGTGATTAAAATCGACTAGATGGCACACGATAACCAAAATATCCCTGTTAATCAAGTTAAGTCAAACTGTAAAACATTTATCAGTCACGTGGAAAAGGCAAGTACACCCCTACATTTATCACACCTTAAAATACATAAAATTGGAATCAGATGTTCAAGATTGGCTGCCAGTGATTAGAACCTGCTTACCTAGTGCAGGTCGAACCGGTCTTATTTTTCCCCCTCTCATATCTAGTGTCTGGTGTTCACTTTTGTTATTGAGGTGTGTGGCGTCATCATGACAAGGTCTAAAGAGCTCTAGAAGGCCTTCAGAAAAATAAATGGTTTTGGATGCCCATGAGTCTGGCAAGGGATTTAAACAGATCTCCAAAGTACTTGAAATGCATCATTCCACTGTAAGGAACATCTACAAATGGCTCAGATTTCAAACGGCTGCCAAGTGGTCCAGGACTAGCATTCCCAGCAAATTCGGCCCAAGAGCAGACCAACTGATGCAAAAAGAACTCTCCAAGAACCCCAAAATTATCATCACAGGATCTGCTAGTAAGTCTTGCAACTGTTAGTGTCAAAGTGCATGCGTCTACAGACAGAAAGAGATTGCACAAATTCGTCCTGCATGAGAGGCGTGCCAGGAAAAAGCCATTGCAAGACTACAGTTTACCAATCAGCTTATAGGCAAAGACCAGGCCTTTTGGAATAATGAATCAAAGATAGAGGTGTTTGGCCACAGTAACAGCAGACATGTTTGGTGCAGACCAAAGTCAACTTCTCAGGAGAAGCACCTCAAACAGACTATGAAGCACGGTGGTGGAAATGTTATGGTTTGGTGCTGCTTTGCTGCTTCAGGGACTGGACAGCTTGCATTCATTGATTCAACTCTGAATTCTGCATCATATCAAAGATAAAGTGAGGCCGTCTGAAGTTGAACCGAAAGTGGATCTTTCATCAGGATAATGATCGTCAGCACACGAGCAAATCTACTAAGGAATGGCTCAAAAAGAAGAAATGCAGGGTTATGGAATGGCCGATTCAAAGCCGATGTGAATCCCATTGACATGTTCTGGGGGGATTTGAACGTGCAGCACATACAAGAAAACCCTCAAACGTCTTGCAACTGAAAGAATAATGCATGGAAGAGTGGATAAAAATTCCAGCAAGCCTGGTGGACAATTATGAAAAACACCTACAAGAACTTAATTTTGCTAAAAGGGGGCAATACTAGCTTCTGAGTCTAAGGGTGTACTTACTTTTTCCACAGAAGAACATCACATCTGCTGAATAAATGATTGACAGGAGCCAATTACCCTTGTGGTTTACAGTTTCCATGGGGTGTACTTACTTATTTCACATGACTGCGTGTATGAAATTTGAAAAACAATGCTAGTTTGTTTAGTGAGTTGCAGAGAAAGAGTCACATGATACTATACTGCCCCACTATTCACATTGGCATTGTGCCACGCAGAGTCAGGACATGCACAAGTGAAGCAAGAAACAACCACATGATATGTTGAATATTCCAGTAGAATTCAGGTCTAAAGGCAGTTAATGCACATTTACTTCTTTTACTTCAACTTCTTTTGGTCTTCATTTACATAGCGCTTTTTTTTTTTAGCCTTAGCAGTCCCACAAAGCACTTCACAGTCAGTTTACATGGACAACAATAATCCGATATGAACCCGATTAATCAGATACTCTGATTAAGAAACAAGCATGTAAACAGCGATTATTGATGATCTTAATCCGATTAAAGTCATACTCAAAGTAAACACGAATAGAATTAAGACGTGTCGAGTATTTCTGTTGTAGTCGCATTATTGACGTGTATTACAGACCTTAGTCACACTATTAAATCACATGTGTGGGAGTTTTCACCGCATTTTCGCTGTGACAGGACATGTGCACACACGGCACCGCTCAAGCGTTTGACGGAGAACAAGAGAGTGCAGCTGTGTCCCAGATCGCGTACTTAACTGCTATATAGTAGGCGAAATACACATATATAGTAGGCGAAATACACGTATATCAGCTACAATATAGTAGTTCACACGTTTCATGTATTGCATTTCAGATATTTGCTGGATATTTCATAGATTCTACTCCATACTAAATGAATATTTTTAAGTATTACTTTTAATAGGCATACAACTCATTACACTGGAGTCTTTATTTATTGAAGCTCCAATTACGCTTTCTACATAGCAATAGTGTTACACACCCTATGTAATGCTCAAGCTACAACAACAATTTCTTTGTCGGATATCTGACTGCAGTTTGGTTTCTCTTATGATGCTCTAATATCCAACTTTTACACACGTCACGACGCATTTATTGTGAAAACAACGTAAAAAAAAAATATGAATAATCATGCAAGCCTTTAAGCAATCATATGCAAATGTAATTCATCAGAGTCAATACCTGCACGTGTCCTGATTAGGTCTGGAAGATTTTCCAGGTTGGGGTGTTGGGGATTTGGTCCGGCGAGGATGTTTTCGGTTGATGTGGGGCAAAGGGGCCACGTCTTTTCCTTCGAGCGCTGGGGGACACCCAGTGTAGCGCTTGGGCTTTAGCGGGGGTCTGTAGGAATTCTTTTTTGCGTCAGACTTCTCCTTATGTAGAAGCTTCCTGTGCATAAGCAGGACTTCGGGATAGAGGGTTTCATAAGGACAGGAAGTGCAGGTGTTGGTCTGTAACATATTCTTAGGTATGGAGGTAGCAGATAAAGACAGAGATGCTTTGAGGGAGAGGTTTAACGGTGCCTCGGAGGCTTCTTTCAACTCTGCCTTCAGGTTGATTGGGAAAGCGCCGTTCAGATGAGGCTCGTTAGGAGGAGTGTAAGGAGTGGTGGCGGCCATGTTGCCACATTCCTCTTTGATGCGGCTGACAGGGCTGGTGATAGCAACACCTGCCTGTCTGGGTACTGCTGCACGTTTGACGCTTGCAAACACAACGCTGGAGGCAGGCCACTGTTTAGGTGGTTTTGAGGCTGGCTTGTCGTCCATGTTAGAAGACTCTTGCCCCTTGGCACTATTAGCAGCAGGTGCCGTCACTGGAATGTTAGGGATCTCGGTATAAGGCTTGTCTTTGTGACGTCGGTCCAAGTGATATCTCAGAGAGGTCTTCTGAGCTGCAGCATAGTCACAGTATTCACATTTGTACGGTTTTTCACCTGGATAAAGAGGCGAGAAATAAGCACTTACAACGTACACTATCAAGCCGTAGAGCTGTAGTAGTTGAGCAACATCGAAAAAAATAAAAATCTTCCTTGAAACACTTTTAA
Source organism: Noturus placidus (assembly GCA_022414735.1). NCBI lineage: Eukaryota > Metazoa > Chordata > Actinopteri > Siluriformes > Ictaluridae > Noturus > Noturus placidus. Next base: position 210,407 of record JAFFST010052129.1, read on the forward strand.
ACTAGTGTTAAATAGAAACTACAGTCAGTGAACATGTTTGCAGTGCAGAATGTTCTGATGGTGTAATGCGGTAACAATCTGACGATACAGAAGCATGTCAGAGATAGCTTAAGTATGCACCATTACCCCCCTAGCTGGATAGAACAATAGAGGCTAGACATGGGGGGCTTTCACACTGGCAGTTTAGTCTGAAACTGAGCACAGTTTGCAGTCTTGTAATGCGGACCGGAAAGTGCATCATGGTACCCAACCCGAGACTACCTGTTGGAGGCGGTCCGAGTTCGGCTGCACCGGGAACTGTGAACGTGAACGTCAAACGTCAGGTCTGCACTTGTTCAGGAAGTAAAGTAACCTGCGCGTGCGTTTTAGCCGAGGACGACATCATTAGTTATCACAGCACATGGGTACCATGAGTGGCACGGGATTTTGTAGGACACAGATGCTCATAATATCATAACAGCACCAAGAACAAGAAACATGCATTGTGTTCTCCATGCATGTTTGTGATAACGCAAGATGAATGCAAATGCCCCAGGGTTCGACCATGGATTAAACCAGAGGAACTCTGTGGAACCATCACAGTCGGATTCGGACCGCACCAAACGTGCCTAGTATGAAAACCACCATAGACTCGGTTTTCACCATGTAGCTCAGTCAGAATGCCATAAAGTGTGGATTTTATAAAGCGCTCTTGTAGACCTATATTTAATATTTACAAATGCAGCTTAACTAAAAGCAACTAGTTTATAAGTAATATTGTTTGTTGCAATTCTAACATGTGATATATTGTGTACACAAGTTGGGGCACTGGTAAGGCTCACTGATAACTGCATTTCCAGAGACATGACTACATACTCGTATAGTAAAATTTGCTCGCCTAAATCATATGTATTTCGGTCATAATATCTCAAGTAGGCAAGCTGGTCGATCTTTTTTTTTTTAAACTCATTAAACACTTAAAAGTCTTTAATCTCAAACAAACTGGATACAGAACATCAAAGTTAAAAACCTCTACCGTAAGTAATCGTTTGAGAGCTACAACAATGATAACAAGCTACTTACATTTGCAGTTGGCTGAGAGTTTGTCCGCCATCTGAGAAGCTTCAGAAAGCATGACGTCATTTCCGGTAAAGGAACATAGCGAGCATCGATGCTCACGGGTTTTTGTGGTGCATTGCGGGATTTATTTTTTTGATTAGAGAGCGAAAATTCCAGTGCACTGGAAGGATTTTGCAACTGAGACAGCCCGTAAAATGGCCGACTCTCTGATCGGTGTCCTAACTACTGAACTAGGGAGCTGATTGAGACATACCCTCGTGACATCCCATTTAAAAATGTCAAGCAGTGTGCTCACCACTGAAGTCGTTTCCAACCATGAGGTTATCAAAACGTAAAATAAATAAATAAATAAATAAAAGTCCTATTTTAAATGCAATACCTGTATGCGTCCTGAGATGAATATTGAGGTAATAGTTGGAGCGGAAGGTCTTGCCACAGTAACAACACTTCCTCGGAGCAAGAATTTTCAGTTTGATTTTGTGTGAGCCTCCTTCAATTTTATCTGCAAACAACAACGAAAAAAAAACCCCATACATTTCAGACATGTTTCTTCCAACAGAGGCATAGTAAAAATGGAACTGAATGGCTGTACCCAAAGAAAAACTATTTTTTTGCTGAGTGAACCATTTTTAAATAACCAAAAGGGGGCGCTGTAGAGGACTGATTGTTTCCCCAGTCATGTCTTGGCTGGGTAGGTATGCAAGAGCTATTCAAACAAAAGGTTAATATGCAAGCCTCAGCACACTTTTAAAACACCACAATCATGCACTTTATCAGTACTATAACTGTAAATGTATTTATAATATGTCCGTACAGATCAAACTGAAGTCACCATGGTAATGTGTGTAGGCCTTCGTTTTAATGTCGTTTTATACTAGATGTGTATTTACTGTACAATTCCTCAGTATAGCAGACAGAACAAGGCAACTGTTTCAAGCATTCAGAAGCCATGGATTAGAACAACAACAAATGGTCAGCTATAGTATCCTCACATAAGTCCTTTCACTCAGAAGTCATTCCTTACAGAACGTCATTTTAATCAGAACAAGTTATACTGGGCCTACTTATTATATCGGTTCTTCATCCATGTTTGACTCACATACACTGAATCACACACACACAAAAGGAAACAAAGCCACACCAAAGCTAATGCGACTGGGCTGCATTCATAAACTAAAAGGTCATGTGGAACATCAGGATAGTGCGAGCTGTAGAACACTTTTTTTTTTGCATTAAATACATTTAACCTGAAAAGACTTTGCAGCCATTAAATGTATGTGTCTGGAAAAACATCTATAATGTCTGGCCTGAAAGATCATTTCAGAGATATTACCTGACTGAAAAGCTTCAACAGGCACACCTTCTTCGTAGCCGTCTTCAGAGCAGTCTTCCGCTCGATCGAGTGACGGACTCCCAGCAGAGCTGACGCTCGGAGTCCTCCCATCTATGGGTGTGGTGGGGCTCTCGGCTCCTCCTCGCTCTCTTTTGTGAACTCGGGAGTGCAGGACCAGCTGATGGTAGGTTCTGAATGTTTTGCCACACTCCTCGCAGTCTGTGGGCTTGTCTTTGCGCAGACTCAGACTCTTCTGCTCTGCCAAATCACCAACGCCGAGTTTGGCCTTCAGCTCACTCCTCAGGCCCCGTCTCACCAGTTTATCGCCACCGCTAGAATCCCAGATAGAGCCGAGCTCCTCTTTCTCCGACCCAGACTCCTCGTTGTCAGAATTGGAGTCGGCATTGAGCTCTTTGCTGAGGTTCGGCCCTGCGGCAATCTTGCCTTTGGTAGCCAACTGCCAGGCCTGGTAGGTGTTGAACGGGTCCAGCTGCGAGATCCACCGCCCGGGTTGGCATTTTCGCTCAGTATTCTCAGATGTTCTCTTTAAATTTATGCACTGAAGAAAGCATTCTTGAGACAGAGGCACCTCCGGATTCAGCTGGCTTTTACTACACACGTTCTCCTCAGGTTCTGGCTCGCGATTGTGCACTTTGCTGTGCTCTGCTAGCACCTCCTTGTTGAGGAAGAAAAACCCACAGACCATGCACATTTTGTAAGTTGTCATCACAGGCGATGCTGGTCGATCTTGGACGACGCCGTTCACAGTAATGGGCACCTCGGCATCCTGGCCCTTGCTAGATTTGGATTTTCCGTGGGTCCTCATGTGATTCTTGAGGAACCATGGCTCCTTGAAGCGCCTGCCACACAGGCTGCAGGAGTAAATAAAGGAGTCCTTATGCTTCCGCATGTGCGCTTCGAGCACAGCAATATTTTCAGTGGCTTGGCCACACACATCACAACTCAGCTCCTCGTTCGGCTCGTTTTGGCATGTTTCGGAGCAAATCCTCTCACTGGGCGTTGAGAACTCGGTCTCAACAGGCAGCACGGCGGGAGCGTGGAACGTGGTGGGGTGCCGAGAGAGGAGGTGCGGTCTGAGCTTCTCCTCATGCTCAAACGTCTCCTTGCAGAACACACATGCCAGAGATGAGCCGCCTGGCACTGGCTCTACCAACTGCATTTCAACCTTCTCTGCCAGGCTCACGTGGGCTGTTATACTGGAGCTGGAGCCAGAGCTGGGCATAGTGGCACTGCTGTGGTTGAGGACGTCATGGCCTAGCCCATCAGGACTCTCCACATGTGGGTGTGTGGGCATGGCAATGGCAACCCTTACTCAACACCTTAATGAAATACGTAGTGAGAGTACAGGCTCTGTGAGGTTCTCTCATGTAATACAATTCTGGGAAGACAACAAATAGGAACTCCTTTTCCAAGGAACAAACCAAGTCAGATTTCACTCAATGCTCAAAAAAAGGGATCCTCAGAGAGTTTCATGATGAACCACACAAAATGGTTAAGGCTTGTCACCAGAAGGTGTTTACACTCAAAATCGCTTCAGATATCTTGTGATTCACACAAAGGAATTATGTCCTGGCAGGCAGAACCTGAAATGATAGCAAAGAGAATGTCAGGTGTGGCCATTCCTGAACAACATGAAAGCTCTAGTTTAACATAGAATTATTAACAAAAATATTCACGAACAATATGTGCTCAAACAATGTATCAAACAAATCAAATCACTTGTTTTAAATATACTATTTGAAAAGATTGGGTTTTTTTTGTTGCATAGTACGGTTATTAATGTTGGTTTGAATCAGGAATCCAAGTGCAACTTTATTACAAGCTCGTACACATGGAGCAGCCCGCATAATCTCATACCAACCATCTTGGAACCAAAGCAAACTTGCAGATGTTTCATCTATTTCGAATTGTGTTCCTTGTTTACCTAAAACAAAATCAACGTGACAAGTGCACGGCATTTCAGGCATCTACTATCACAGCTGCAAATAACGTGATCTAAAATCAGAACAAGACAAGACTGTTTTCTCTGAAAAGGATGACATGGAGTGCATCACAAAGCTACATATTTTCAATTGGTCTATGATCACGCTAATGGTTTAATTACAGTACCCATAATGCCGTTCGACTACTCTCGAATAGTGAAGGATTAAGCCATTGCTTCATCTCCAGCTAAACACAGCAATGCAACAGTGCTTTAATCCTTTAGTCTATCCTGCTCTCTCATCTGTACAGCTTTCCCCCCAAAGCTTCAGACTTGCATGGTAATAACGGCGTCAATGCCATCGTACTCGTCATCTCGTAGATCTCGAACTAATTCCGGGATTTTGTTTCCAACACGGGCACGGACATCTCCGCGGCTTGTGCACTGGATTTCTCATCAATGAGCCAGAGCTAGGAAATGGTGCCGGACTAAAAAAGCTCATTCGCACTGTGCCAGTTACAACGTCCTTCTGTGATATCAATACAGCAGACAACCATAAGGGAATAACAACTTAGCAACAGAATCGCTACACCCATCAGCAGAGACTACATGATCTTGAGATTCTTCTTTTCATACTGAGGACAACCGAGGGACTCGTACACAACAGTACATTTTTTTTTTTTTACACATTTCTACATTACATTTAGTACCGCCTTTCAAAAGCTACACAAGATATTTGCTTGCTTCCCAGAAGACAAAATAATAATTTACACCGATCAATCCTGTTCAAAAGTTTACACCCCCCTGGCTCTTAATGTATCGTGTTGCCTTCTTGAGCGTCAGTGAATGTAATATTCATTTCAAAAACATGTTCATTTGTAAGTCGCTTTGGATAAAAGCGTCTGCTAAGTGAATAAATGTAAATGTAAATGTAATAGTCGTGAACGAGCCTCTCAGTTGTCCTCAGTGTGAAAAGATGGATCTCGACATCATATAATCACTGCTGGAAAGGGGTCAAATATACAGAAGACACTGGAAAAGCAAAGAATGTTCTTCACTGATCTGAAGAACAGTTTAACTGCTCAGGACAAACAATGGACTCATGAAGAACAATCATAAAACAAAACACAGTCGCTGATCCTCCATTTAACACAGAGTATTAAAAATCAAGGGTATGTAAACGTTTGTATAAATTCAGTTAATTATTGTATCTTGTGGACTATATGTAAACATCTGTTATGTGCAATAGCGCATTCATGGCAGGACTAAAACAAAACGCAATTTTTATGATCTCTATTATTATTATTATTATTATTATTATTATTAACATTTTACAGATTCTGAGAGACATATGTAAACGTATCGCCTCAACTGTATTTCGAGTGTAAGATTTCATTTTCTCAAGAAAGTACAGAACAGTTCTCTTTTTAACTTCAGCTCTTGTAAATGACAGTTACAAAAAATCCAAAGAAGAAAGTTCCAGTGTGTGTTGAATTTATTCAAGGTTCTCTCTCTCTCACTCTGTACAAGCCCATTGTTGTTGTGCTCTTGCTAAAATAAACGTGCTTCACAAATATGTTTTTCATAGCAGTCCTAGCTATAGCCTGAATAGTGCACATGAAATATCAACTCTACACTAGTATTCTTCCTTCAATTCATTCATTCATTCATTCATTTCATCCTGCTATAGCAGACTGAAACCACCAGAAGAGAAAAGGCGACAAAGTGCATGGATCACTTCTTGAACTTCAACTACAGAAAGGTGTCTGTCAAAAGTCCATGTGTTTTCTAACGCTGTGGTGGAATAATTGTTATAATAACTGCTGAGAACACAGATACACTGTTCAGATGCACACTTGTTTGCCATAGTAATAATAATAATAAATTAGTAAAAGGCCCAGCTGTTGCTTGTCTTGCTCATTCTTTTGTCAGG
>JAFFST010052130.1:8184-25551 GCA_022414735.1 Noturus placidus
GGGTGTGGCTAGAGAAATTGAACTCAGGTGTGGACAACCACAGTTATAGTAAGGGGGGCAATCACTTTTTCACACAGGGCCATGATGGTTTGGATTTTTTTTCACCTTTAATAATAAACACCTTCATTTACAAATTGCATTTTGTGTTTACTTGTGTTGTCCTTGACTATTGTTTAAATTGGTTTGATGTTTCGAAACACTTAAGTGTGACAAACATGCAAAGGAACAGGAAATGAGGAAGGGGGCAAACACTTTTTCACACCACTGTAAATGAATAGAATAGATGAAGAAAAGACAGAACCGTTGGCAGGGTTCATTAAAGGGGTACATATAGAAAATATCTGTACTCAACATTGCGGGAGACACGACCCCCTAAAGAATGCGTGGTTATGCCCATGCCTAATATAAATCTGGAAATACATTTACAAGAAAAATGTTATTGCATTCATTCTTAAGGCCATTCAGTCAATCATGTCAAGGCCCAAATTACATACTAATGTATAATCATTTACAATCATTTATTACCTCTTTACTGTTACACATATTAAGCATCTACTGATGAACAAATTCATGTTGCATGAATGCATAAAAAAAACAAAATGTTACACAATTGTCATTCAAATACACCGTTTCTTACAATCAAGGACCCACCAGAAATCCAATGTAGTTCAGGTATACAGTGCATCCGGAAAGTATTCACAGCGCTTCACTTTTTCCATATTTTATGTTACAGCCTTATTCCAAAATGGATTCATTTCATTATTTTCTTCAAAATTCTACAAACAATACCCCATAAGGACAACGTGAAAGAAGTTTGTTTGAAATTTTTGCAAATTTATTAAAAAACAAACAAACAAAAAAACATGTACATAAATATTCACAACCTTTTCCAAGACGCTGAAAACTGAGCTCAGATGCATCCTGTTTCCACTGATCATCCTTGAGATGTTTCTACAACTTTACTGGAGTCCACCTGTAGTAAATTCAGTTGATTGGACATGATTTGGAAAGTCACACACCTGTCTATATAAGGTCCCACAGTTAACAATGCATGCCAGAGCACAATCCAAGCCACGAAGTCCAAGGAATTGTCTGGAGATTTCCAGGACAGGATTGTATCGAGGTACAGATCTGGGGAAGGGTACAGAAACATTTCTGCAGCATTGAAGGTCCAAATGAGCACAGTGGCTTCCATCATCCGTAAATGGAAGAAATTTGGAACCACCAGGATACTTCCTAGAGCTGGCCGCCCGGCCAAACTGAGCGATCAGGGGAGAAGGGCCTTAGTCAGGAAGGTGATCAGAAACCCGATGGTCACTTTGACAGAGCTTCAGCATGTCTCTGTGGAGAGAGGAGAACCTTCCAGAAGAACAACCATCTCTGCAGCACTCCACCAATCAGGCCTGTATGGTAGAGTTCCAGACGGAAGCCACTCCTCAGTAAAAGGCACATGACCACTTAGAGTTTGCCAAAAAGGCACCTGAAGGACTCTCAGACTGAGACCAAGACAAAGATTTAACTCTTTGGCCTGAATGGCAAGTGTCATGTCTGGAGGAAACCAAGCCCCAGTCATCACCTGGCCAATACCATCCCTAAAGTGAAGCATGGTGGGGGAAGCATCATGCTGTGGGGATGTTTTTCAGTGGCAGGAACTGGGAGACTAGTCAGGATCAAGGGAAAGATGAATACAGAAATGTACAGAGATATCCTTGATGGAAAACCTGCTCCAGAGCGCTCTGGACCTCAAATGAAGGTCAAACAGGGCAATGACCCTAAACACACAGCCAAGATAATAAAGTAATGGCTACAGGAGGTAGCCAATACAGCTTGAGAGGTCCTGCAAAGAAGAATCAGAGCCAATCGAACCCAAAAATAGGTGTGCCCAGCTTGTAGCCTCCTACTCAAAGGGTTGAGGCTGTAATTGGTGCCAAAGGTGCTTCAACAAAGTATTGAGCAAAGGCTGTGAATACTTCTGTACGTGTGTGTCACGCCTCCCCCAGCAGATGGCGCCACACCACGAACTTTGCCTGGTCATGTGACCTCCTTATGTTGATTCATGCAGGAAGTACTCATGAGTTTCCCCAGGTGTTTATATTTAGCCCTCGTTGTGCCACTTATTTAACTTCCTGAGTTTCTGCGCACAGTTTGATGTCTGAGTGTTTGCCTAAAGCCTGTTAAGTTTGGATATTGCTCTTAGTTTCATGCCATGTGTTTTGCCATGACCATAGCTTAATTGTTTTCTTGTTAGCGACCGTTTTCTCATGTTTACCCGTGTTTTTGTTTGTTTTGTTTGTTTAATAATAAAGATGGTATTCCTGCGCTTACTTCCAGCCTCCTATTCCAGTTGTGACAGTGTGATTTTGTTTTTTTTGTTTTTACTTCTTTCACATTGTTGTTATGGGGTATTGTTTGTAGAATTTTGAGGAAATTCATTAATTTAATCCATTTTGGAATAAGGCTGTAACATAACAAAATGTGGAAAAAGTGAAGAGCTGTGAATACTTTCTGGATGCACTGTAAGCTTGCTCTCCATGTATTTATATCAGTTCATTCACCGGTTATTTTTACAAGGTTTTTCCTATTCCAGCGGGCATTTTTAAGCATTGTTTTGTCAATTTGTTATTCTTGTTTTTGGGTTTTTGCTTCTTCCCTTCATTTCGATTTTTTCCCTGCATTGTGTGCCTGATGTTTGACCCCTGCCTGTTTTTTTTAATCGTCTTATTTGGATTAATAAACAGCTCAAAAGTATTGTCGAATAAAAAAAAAACTGTTCTAGATGTCTTGTGGAATAATTAATATATTTTTTCTGACATAGTTGTAACAATTTAAGTTTCCTCCGGGTTATACAATTTAGCTTGTAGACAGGGCCATAGTTGTGGCCCAGAGCCTGTTCCTCTACAGCTCTGAGAACAGGATGAATGGTGCACCTACATTTAAACAGTCCTGCAGGCCTTGCAAAACTGTGCATGGTAATTAAAGGACAGACAGCAGCGATGGAAAAGCCAGAGGCTAAGAGCACATCCCTGGTGTGCCCAATCCCTATGCACATTTACCTCAAAATACTAATGAAACCCGACTGGAAACTCGTAACAGCAGGAAAGTGACTAAAAATTCCTGTGAATAGACAATAATTAAGAAATTCAACCAAGGTATCAATTTGTTAATTAGTATAGATGTAATCACTTATGTGAATCAGGACTAAGTGTAGGTTTAGATAACACCTCTATGTGAAATTCCTGTGACAGAATAAATGTCCTAAATAATAATAATTAAAATAATTATTAGTGGGTAGCATAATATGAAACCCAGTGATGCAAATATTATTTGATTATAATTGTATTATATTACTGTAGTGTATATATTGGTATTATACTTTCATTATAGTGCTTTTTACAAAATCTGTACATAGATATGGTAAAAAAGAAGAACCAGATTCAAAAGGGAACTCATCCTGGGGTGGGTCAGTCAGTGGGACTATACACCAATCAACCATAACAATAAAACCACCTGGATAATATTGTGTAGGTCCGCCTTGTGCCACCAAAACAGCTCTGACCCTTTGAGGCATGGACTCCGCATGACCTCTGAAGGTGTGCTGTGGTATCTGGCAACATCAGGCAAAGCAGATCCTTTAAGTATTATAAGTTGTGAAGTGGGGCCCACCATGGATCACATGCACATAAGTATTCACAGCCTTTGCTCAATACTTTGTTGAAGCACCTTTGGCACCAATTACACTCTCAAGTCTTTTCGAGTATGATGCTACAAGCTTGTGTAGCCCAGGCTTAAAAATGATAAACACTGTTTAGCTATCTAACCATGTCACAAAATGGTTAACCTTGATTTTCGTGTTATCCTTGGTGGATTTGTAAGCAAGCCAATGGGTGAAACCTGTGAGGCAGTGAGCTGGCCAATCAGCTGTCAGCTAGGCTTTGTCACAGTTACACCTATAAATTAGAGTTCTTTTTGGCATGGCACCGAGCAGAGAAGGCTGCGTTATCCACGTGAGCGTAAAAGAGAGCTGTGCCTGAACCCACTGTTTGCCACAGAACTAAAGGCAGTGAATTCTGCTAAAATCATGAGTTGGCTACCTGGCACTAGGTCTCTGAGTTTGCTAGCATCTATGCTAACAGGCCTCAGGCCTATTTGTATTTAACCTAGCCTGCTGAGTTACTATGAGTTCGCTAGAATTTTATGCTAAATCGGCGCTAATGGGTAAGCAATGCAAAAGTGCTAATTGTGGAAAACTAATGTGAGCTTGCTGTATTCATATGGTAATTAGCCACAATAGGTTTGTGTACTACTGTTGTTGAAAACAACTAATGATTTGTTTGTGGGTTATAAAAAGAAATGTTACTTTTCCCTACTGTTGCTAAATGGTTAGCTTGTTAAATGATGTTAAAAGCTGTGGATTTAATTGTGTTTACTGGAGGTTAAAGAGGTACAATTTTTTGTGTATTCTTTCCACTGTTACTGGTGCAGAGGGGGATAAAATAAGCACATTAATATTTTAATGCCTCTAACTCAAAGTAATACAAAGCTGATAAATGTTTACATGTAATTCATGCAGTTTTGTTCTTCATACTGCTAATGTTAGTAAGGTTTCATACAACTTGAATTAGAAATGTGTGTTTTTATGAAGGATGTAAATTGTGACGTAAATGCACTTTGGATACAGAAAAGAAACTAAGAGCTGTTGTACAATGAAGAGAGATTTTAACATTTGCATTATAGGTGAAAATGAAATATTATCTAATTTTATTTTATAGTAGCCTGTAACAGCCAATTTATACACTGAATGGTAATTGAGAGAATGATCTGGCCTTATTTATAGGTCAGGTTTTGGTAAAGAGTTGGAGACATCGTGCAAAGATCTTTACCACGGAATGATACAGATCCCCACTTTCCAGACATTCTCTCCGAGATTCGTAGATTCCCAGTCCTGGTGGCTGGAAAACACTAAAGGATTAAAATGGGCCCCAACGTTGGTAACTGAACCCTTGTCAACAAAGGCAAGTGAAGTTGAGGACAAATTGAGCTCAAGGGAATTTAAAAAGGGCATTTATTTTTATGCGCACTTTATTATTTTAGTTTGTTATTTTTCATAATTGTTTTTTGTATATGTATATACCAGCCCTGTTTATTTAATACAATTTATGCAATCTGTCATTCTGGTGTGGTATTCTTTTTTTATTGACTTTCAATGCTCAGGCTCTTAACAATTTAGCATCTTCTGATTCTGGTCCAAATTCATATTACTGACTACTACTTTAGACTACTACACCTATGTACAATCTTACTATCTCGTAAGAAGGGTTACACTTGGCACTCCTATTTTTGGGCAGTTTCTCCCATTCTTCTTTGCAGGACCTCTCAAGCCCCATCAGGTTGGATGAGGAGTGTCGGTGCACAGCCATTTTCAGATCTCTCCAGAGAGAGACTTGCGTTCAAGTCTGGGCTCTGGCTGGGCCACTCAAGGACATTCACAGAGTTGTCCTGTAGCCACTCCTTTGTTATCTTAGCTGTGTGCTTAGGGTCATTGTCCTGTTTGATCCTCACTAGTCTCCCAATTTCTGCCACTAAAAACATCCCCACAGCATGATGCTTCCACCATCATGATTCACTGTAGGGATGGTATTTGCCAGGTGATGAGTGCTGCCTGGTTTCCTCCAGATATGATGCTTACCATTCAGGCCAAAGTGTTCAATCTTTGTTTCATTAGACCAGAGAATTTGGTTTCTCATGGTCTGAGAGTCCTTCAGGTGCCTTTTGGCAAACTCCATGCGGGCTTTCATGTGCCTTTTACTGAGGAGTGGCTTCCATCTGGCCACTCAACCATACAGGCCTGATTGGTGGAGTGCTGCAGAGATGGTTATTCTTCTGGAAGGTTCTCCTCTCTCCACAGAGACATGCTAGAGCTCTGTCGGAGTGACCATCAAGTTTTTGGTCCCCTTCCTGACTAAGGTCTAATAATGAAAACACAAGCAAGGGACAATACCAGACAACACACAGGTCACAACCAATGCAAGGAAAGGTTTGTTGACAATCAGTGGGATTTCACAATGAGACAAAGCGAGCTGGGTATACAGTAAATAACCAAACTAATCACAGCCTTAACATATCGATATAATTGGGTAACACACCAATGAGTGGACAAAGGTGGAGACCGAGCTAAAACCAAAATAAAGACTCAGGTTTCTAAAATAGGGCTCAGTGGTTTAGTGGTTATCACATTCACACCTCCAGGGTTGGGGGTTTGATTCCTACCTCCACCCTGAGTGCATGTAGTTTACATGTTCTCTTCATGCTTCAGGAATTCCCTCAGTTTACTACAGCTTCCTCCCCAGTCCTGTAACTCACACTGAAAGGGTAAAGAATATTCAATTTGTTATCATGCAAGACATTGTGAAAAATTTTGAAACAGACAAAATGCAGACGTGTGTATTTCGACGTGTTTCTTCTCACAGACCATTTTAGGTGTAATGAGGTTTGAGATTAACAGTTTCTCAATAATCAGCATTCATCAGCCTTCTGTTTGTGTTTTGCTTACTTTTTTTACTTCTTCTCCCTGGATGTGAGTGTGCTTTAATTTCTTCTATCTTTAATATATTCTCTACTAGTTAGGCAGGATTCTGAGTTTTGTATACTATTTACTTGACTCTGTTGGATCTAGATTTATGCCACTAGAATTGCTGTACTGTATAGTATTGCTGATTCTGTAGTGTTGTTTGGAAATGTTTGTTAGTCTATACAAATTACTTGTCTGAGGTGGTTAATCAAGAGTAATTTCAGTCTCCCTTAAGGTGTGAATTGTGGGCAGGGCTTACTAAGATATGTATCGAGCTCAAAATTAAGTGTGCTTTAAGTTCTTCTATCTTGAGTTTATTCTCTACTGTACTAAGATAAGACTTACTAAGGTTAACCTTATATTGAAGGTTAGACGCTTGATATAGATAAAGTATCAAGTTTCGTAGTGTTTATTTCTTCTTGTTCAGTTAAGTATTACCAGTTCCATCTCAGCCCTACCTTCACTAACTTCATTCTTGACTAGACATGTGCTTCAAACCTAATCGCCGTCACCTCTCTTAGACCTAGAAACTCTCGTCCGCAACCCAGAGGCCGAGCTACCAGTAACCTCATCCACCCTCCTCTGCTGTCTCACTCTCAAGCAGCAGTGGTAGGTGGGCTTTGGAATTGCCAGTCTGTGGTAAAGAAAGGATATCTCCACAGAACTTGGCTATACCAAATGCTTGTGGGCGGTGGTACAGGTCTGCTATTTTCTTGGAGATGGTGCTTTACAGCTCTCTCCCTGTCTTATCTCAACATTTCATCCTTTGAATTCCATGCAGTTACAGTTACCTCCAAACAACCTCCAAGATCCTAACCAGTCTGCATTCAAAGTGGCACATTCCACAGAAACTGCCCTTTTGGCTAAGAAGCTGCATGCTGCTAGTTCAGCCAAATTGTCATCAGTACTCATCCTCCTTAGCAGCATTTGATAGTCAACCATAAGACTCTCTTGTTCACCCTCACGAGTCTTGGAATTCATGGTGCAACATGGCAGTGGTTTGCTTCTTACCTGGAAGGCTGTTCATACCAGGTGACTTGGAGGGGATCCACATCTGCTCCCATCAGGAGTGTATTGTCGCGACCGAACGACGGCGGGCATGCAAAAGAAGAAAACCGCTCCTTCCCTGACTACCGTGCAGGCACGGAAGAGACAGCTTCACACCAAAGCCGCAAGGCTCCATGACGGGAGGGCAGAGCTGTGGACACCCCTCCGGTCGGTGATTGGTGCGTCGGGAGCGAAATATGCACCAGTCAGCACGCGAGGGAAATGTATAAGAGGCCCCCTCCGCTCACTCAGACAGAAAGGATTCTATGTGTCAAGTGCGCGTTGCTTCTCCCCAGTATTCGGCGGTTTCCGACATGTTGGTACTAATCTCTCTCTCCCCCTCTCTCCTTCCAGACCGTGCGGACGAGGCCGCCGCTAGTCGGAGACGCCCGCACCGCGTGGTTTGATGACTTCGGAGAAACCTGACAACGCCAGCCACGCACACACACCCACGCACATGGCGGCCACTTGGGGCCGCGGAACACACTGGAAAAGTTGAGGGACGCGGAGGTCAGGAACTTCTGCCATCAATGCCCTCAGTGCCAACGCCTCGGAGACCCCTGCCGGCCCCCCTCATTCCACTCCCCATCATAAGCGTACCCTTTGAGCGGATCGGCATGGACCTTGTGGGGCTGCTCCCCAAATCTGCCCAGGGTCACGAGTACATCCTCGTCATCGTGGACTATGCCACCCGGTACCCCGAGGCAGTGCCCCTCCGCAAAGCCACCTCCCGCAACATTGCGAAAGAGCTGCTCCTCCTCTTCAGCCGGGTGTGGATACCGAATGACATCTTGAACGACCAAGGTATGCCCTTTGTCTCAAAACTAATGGCGGATCTGTGTCGGCTGTTGCAAACACCTAAAGGCATCCGTGTACCACCCCCAGACCGACGGGCTCGTTGAGAGGTTCAACCAAACACTAAAGCAGATGCTACGGAGGGTGGTAAATGAGGAGGGCAGGAATTGAGAAGTCCTGCTGCCCTATGTCCTCTTCGCCATCCACGAGTGCCCCAGGCATCCATGGGCTTCACCCCATTTGAGCATCTCTTCGGACAGCGAACATGTGGCCTGCTAGATGAGGCTCGGGAGGCCTGGGAGGAGCAGCCCTCCCCATTCCGCTCAGTCATCGACTACGTCCAGGAAATGCTGGAGAGGATCGACCGCATGGCCCCAATAGTGCAGGAGCAACAGAAACGGGTGTATGACCACCCCGCACAACCCCACGAGTTTCGTCCGGGAGACCGGGTGCTCCTCTTGGTGCCCAACAGTGGCTGCAAGTTCCTGGCCCGGTGGCAGGGGCCATACACCATCCTTGGTAAAAACTACCCCCTGCAGCAGCCGGGTAAGCGAGCAGACATCTAAGTGTACCACGTAAACCTACTTAAGAAGTGGGTAGAGCCGGCCCTAGTGGTGTCGGTGCTCGCAACTGTAGAAGCAGGCAAGGAGGAAGGCAAGGGCGTCCAACTGGGGGGGGATCACACCTGAACAGCGGCAGGGGATATCAGAATTGGTAGGACAGTTCACAGATGTGTTCTCTGCCTCTCCGGTATGACCCAGTTGGTGCAACACAAGATCAAGACCCCGCCGTGAGTTGTGATGTGGCAGCGGCCCTACCGGGTCCCAGAAGCCTGCAGGCGGCCTTTAGAGTAGGAAGTTGCCCGGATGCGGTGAAACAACATTATCGAGGAGTCCAATAGCCCCTGGTCCAGTTCCATCGTGGTCGTATAGAAACCCGATGGAAACATGTGGCTGTGTTATGACTTCCGAAAGCTGAACCAGCTGTCGGAATTTGACAGCTATCCCCTCCCCCGAGTGGATGACGTAGTGGAGTGGTTGGGGAAGGCTCGCTTCATATCCACCCTGGACCTCACCAAGGGATATTGGCAGGTCACCCTGGACCCTGAGGCGAGGCCCAAGACGGCCTTTAGCATGGCAGAAGGCTACTGGCAATACCAGGTCCTCCCCTTTGGGCTAAACAGAGCCCCAGCAACCTTCCAGCGGCTGATGGACATTGTCCTACGACCTCTTCGCGCCATCTTACCTGGACGACATGGTCATCCACTCCGCCACCTGGGCGGACCATCTGTTCCACCTGGAGGAGGTCCTGAAAGTGCTCCGGAAGGCCGGGCTGACCACCAACCCCAAGATGTGTCACTTAGGCCTGTCCGTGGCACAGTACCTGGGGTAACGGATTGGCCGGGGCCTGCTAAAGCCCCAGGAGAAGAAGATTGAGACTGTGAGGGATTATCCAAGGCCCACATCAAAGTAGCAGTTATGCGCCTTCCTGGGGCTTGCTGAGTACTACCGGAGGTTCGTGCCCAATTTCTCCTCCCTAGCCTCCCCCCTCTCGGATCTCACAAAAAAAGGGCTAGCCAGACCGGTTGAAGTGGACGGCCGACGCCAAGCAGGCATTCCAGGCCCTGAAGGGGGCCCTTACCAGCAGCCCTGTGCTACAGAACCCAGACTTCGACCTCCCGTTTACTGTGCACACAGATGCCTCCGAAACCCGGCTGGGGCAGTCCTCTCGCAAACCTTCAGCAGGGAAGAGCACCCTGTTCTCTACATTAGCCGGAAGCTATCCCCAGCTGAGCAAAAATATGCGGCCGTGGAGCGGGAGGCCCTCGCCTTCAAATGGGCCATTGAGGAACTGCGGTACTACCTGGCCGGCCGCCATTTCACCCTGGTGACTGACCACGCCCCCTTCAGTGGATGGCTAAGGCCAAGAACACCAACGCACGGGTGACCCGGTCGTTCTTGGCCTTGCAGGACTTTTCCTTCCAGGTCCAGCACTGGGCAGGGGCCCACAATGGGAATGCAAAGGGGCTCTCCTGACAAGACACACTCGGGGCCCGTGTACTGAGGTGGGGTACTATCGTGAAAGAACAACGGCCGGCATGCATTAGAAGAAAACCGTTCTTTCCCTTCCCCGTGCAGGCACAGAAGAGGCAGCATCACGCCAAAGCCACAAGGCCCCGTGATGGGAGGGCGGAGCTGCGGACACCCCTCCGGTTGGTGACTGGTGCGTCGGGAGCAAAATATGCACCAGTCAGCATGCGAGGGAAATGTATAAGAGGCCCCCCCTCCGCTCACTCTGACAGAAAAGATTCTATGTGTCAAGTGCATGTCGCTTCTCCCCAGTATTCGGCGGTTTTTCCGATCTTTTGTCGGAGTGTATATATATATATATATATATATATATATATATATATATATATATATATACAGAATCTCACAACAGTGGGTACACCCCTCCAAGGGCATAACCATGGGGGTCCAAACCCTGCCCCCCAACATTCAAAGTTTGATACTGAAAATTTGCATATTCAGAACATAGTTTTAGGATTACAGTTACGGTTTGAATTCATGTGATTTCTGAGCTCCCACAGCATGGGGAAATTGTGGGGTGCTGTGGACGTTCTGTGGGCAGATGTATTCTCTGCTCCATAACCTGCCATGAAACCTACCACACCAAGTAGAGGCGAGCTAAGATGTGTACAACAATATATAGTGGTAACCTGAAATGTTAGCTATGTAAAGGGTACTGGAGTTTTCTTATCTTAAATCTAAATACAAACTGCCATAACTAGTTCTGAATGGATAACTATAATATGGCCACAACTCAGACGTTAGTTCCATATCTCTCATTGCCAAGCTAGCACATCTCAGCATTATGCTGAGCCTTATATTTGTAAAATCACTTCGTTGTCCTTAGCCCAAATATATTGTAAAGGAACAAAATGCTGTGCAACTTTCCTCCCTTTCACTCACATTTATAACAATCTGTCGCAACTTGAGGGTTCACAATAAACTCGGCAGGAGGATATGCAAGTGAATGTAAGGTTAATGGTCAAAAATTGATGTTAGCCTAGCTTTCTTCATGGGTGTGCAAATATCAAAAGTTAATTGACATTCTTAAGATCAAAGCCATGTATGATGCCTTCTATACTAAGCTAAGGTTACCTACTATTTAGGAATCTAGTTACTTACTGTCTGAAAAAAAAATGTTCTGATGCACTTTTCTATGCTTGGCTGCTGTCCCCATTTCTTACAGACAGATTTCTTTCCCAATTTCTTACAGACGAATTAGTATAGGTGCTACCAAGTGTACAATTGGAGGGGGGGCACACACTTTTAGCAATCGGAAATATATTAAAAAGGAATAAACATAAATAGAATAGATGAAGAAAAGACAGATCTGTTGGCAGGGTTCATTAATTCAATTCAAATTTATTTGTATAGCGCTTTTTACAACAGACATTGTCTCAAAGCAGCTTTACAGAAACATCAACACAGTATACAGATATTAAAGGTGCGAATTTATCCCAACTGAGCAAGCCAATGAGTGGTGACAGTAGCAAGGAAAAACTCCCTAAGATGTTTAAGAGGAAGAAACCTTGAGAGGAAACAGATTCAGACGGGAACCCATCCTCATCTGGGTTACAACAGATATTCTGAAAGAGTTCATTATTGATTTATATGAAATCTGTATGGCTTAGAAGAAGCCATAGTCCCAGCAGTCTTGTATTGGAGTAGATGAGATTTCCATCCAGAGGTAGGGATGGACAAAGGGTACATATAGAAAATATTTTGTACTGTAACATTGGGGGGAGAAGACCCCCCCCCAAAGAATGCGTGGTTACGCCCATGAACCCCTCAGATTTTTTGGGTACACCCCTCAACTTTTAATGTGACAACAGTGAAGAAATGACACTTTGCTACAATGTAAAGTAGTGAGTGTACAGCTTGTGTAACAGTGTAAATTTGCTGTTCCCTTAAAATAACTCAGCAAACAGCTATTAATGTCTAAACTGCTGGCAACAAAGGGGAGTACACCCCTAAGTGAAAATGTCCAAATTGGGCCCAATGTATCAATGTTTTGTGTGGCCAGCATTATTTTCCAGCGCTGCCTTAACCCTCTTGGGCATGGAGTTCACCAGCGCTTCACAGGTTGCCACTGGAATCCTCTTCCACTCCTCCATGACGACATCATAGAGCTGGTGGATGTTAGAGACCTTCTGCTCCTCCACCTTCCATTTGAGGATGCCCCACAAATTCTCAGTAGGGTTTAAGATCGGGAGAGATGCTTGGCCAGTCCATCACCTTCACCCGCAGCTTCTTTAGCAAGGCAGTGGTCGTCTTGGAGGTGTGTTTGGGGTGTTTTGCTACTTTCTGGAGGTGTGTTTGCTACTTTCATTGTAGCAAAGTGTCATTTCTTATCACATGAAAAGATAATCAAATATTTACAAAAATGTGAGGATTGTACTCACTTTTGTGAGATACTGTGTATATATTTACATTTACATTTATTCATTTAGCAGACGCTTTTATCCAAAGCGACTTACAAGTGCACACTCACACACCGATGGTAGCTGAGCTGCCATGCAAGGTGCTAGCTTGCCATCGGGGGCAACTTAGGGTTCAGTGTCTTGCCCAAGGACACTTCGGCATGGGATCACCCGAGCCGGGATTCGAACCCCCAACCCCACGATTAGTGGATTAGTGGACAACCCGCTCTACCGACTGAGCCACATGTGTATATACGGTGCATCCACAAAGTATTCACAGCACTTCAGTTTTCCAAAATTTTATTATGGATTAAATTAATGATTTTCCTCAAAATTCTCCAAATAATACCACATAATGACAACGTCAAAGAAGTTTGTTTGAAATCTTCACAAATTTATTAAAAAGAAAAAAAGCACATGTACATAAGTATTCATAGCCTTTCCCATGACACTCAACATTGAGGTCAGGTGCATCCTGTTTCCACTGATCATCCTTGAGTAGTTTCTACAACTTTACTGGAGTCCACCTGCAGTAAATTCAGTTGATTAGACATGACTTGCAAAGGCACACACCTGTCTATATAAGGTCCCACAGTTAACAATGCATGTCAGAGCACAAACCAAGCCAGGAAGTCCAAGAAACTGTCTGTAGACCTCAGAGACAGCATCGTATCAAAGCACAGATGACAGTCCCAATGAGCACAATGACCTCCACCATCCATTAATGGAAGAAGTTTGGAACCACCAGGACTCTTCCTAGAGCTGGCCGCCCGGGCAAACTAATCGACCGTGGGAAGAAGGGACTTAGTAAGGGAGGTGACCAAAAACCCGATGGTCACTCTGACAGAGCTGCAGCGTGTCTCTGTGGAGAGAGAAGAACCTTCCAGAAAAACAACCATCTCTGCAGCACTCCACCATTCAGGCCTGTATGGTAGAGTGGCCAGACGGAAGCCACTCCTCAGTAAATGGCACATGACAGCCAGCCTGGAGTTTTCCCAAAGGCATCTAAAGGACTCTCTGACCAATGATTGAACTCTTTGGCCTGAATGGCAAGCATCATGTCTGAAGGAAACCAGGCACCAATCATCACCTGGCAAATACTATCCTTATAGTGAAGCATGGTGGTGGCAGCGTCATGCTGCGGGGATCTTTGTCAGTGGCAGGAACTGAGAGACTAGTTAGGATCGAGGGAAAGATGAATGCAGCAATGTACAGAGACATTCTTGAAGAAAATCTGGTCCAGAGTGCTCTGGACCTCAGATTGGGGTGAAGGTTTATCTTCCAAGTACAAGGCCAAGATAACGAATGAATGGCTACAGGACAACTCTGTGAATGTCCTTGAGTGGCCCAGCCAGAGCCCATACTTGAACCCGATTGAACATTTCTGGAGAGATCTGAAAATGGCTGTGCACTGACACTCCTCATTCAACCTGATGGAGCTTGAGAGGTCCTGCAAAGAAGAATGTGAGAAACTGCCCAATAATGGGTGTGCCAAGGTTGTAGCATCAAACTCAAAAAGACTTGAGGCGGTTTGTAGAATTTTGTGGAAAATAATTAATTTAATCCATTTTGGAATAAGGCTGAAACATAACAAAATGTGGAAAAAGTGAAGCGCTGTGAATACTTTCTGGATACACTGTACTTCCACAGCTCCGGCCAGTCAGACAAGTCAGAGTAGCTGCTGGTCGGCTTTTGCGGCATCAATAGAAGTTATGCTGTGTTTAAGCAGCGTGTCTCTAATTGGATAGTGGATACAATCTTCATCACTTATGAAGCACGCGGTCTCACTACACCTCTGTGCATAAGGGCTCATTCCACTTGCAGGGTCACCACCTCAAAGGCTTTGTCCATAGGGATATCCTTACAGGATGTGTGTGCTGTGGCGGGATGGTCTACAAAAAATATTGTCTGGTGTCACACCAGAAACATCTCATGATGGGTAAAAGCAAAGCGCTCTCCCAAGACCTTTGCAACCTTACTGTTGCGAAACATATTTATGGAATCGGACACAGACATATTTCAAAACTTCTGAATCTTCTAGAAGGACCATTGGGGCCATATCCACAATTGGAAGCAACATCACTCCGTCATGAACCGGCCATGCACAGGAGCACTTTGCAAGATTTCTGACCAGGCAGTCAGAAGAATAGTTAGAAGAGTTGCCTAAGAATCAAGCACCACTCGTAAGGAGCTCGAGAAACATTTTGAGGCAGCAGGTACCATCGGCAATGCACTCCACCACCCTGGCCTTTATGCAGGCTCACACTGCAAGACACCATTACTAAATAAAAGGCATTTCGAAGCTTGTTGAAAGTTTGCTACAACTTATTTGGACAAGCAAATGAAATAATGGGAGAGTGTAATCTGGTCAGATGAGAGAAAATTTAAACTTTTTGACTGTCATACCAGACACCATGTTTGGAGAAGAAATGACACTGCGCATCACCCTAAAAACACTATACCAACAGTGAAGTTTGGCGGTTTAAGTATTATGGTGTGGGGGTGTTATTCATCACATGGCACAGGCAGACTTCATATAATTGAAGGAATGATAAATGGAGCCCTTTACCTGGAAATTCTCGAGAAGAATCTGCTGCCATACTCCAGGATAATGAAGATGAGATGTGGGTGGACCATGCAGCAGGACAACGAGCCAAAGCATGCAGCAAAGGAAACTCTCAAATCAGTTTCAGATAAAAAAATCAAGGTGTTAGAATGGCCAAGTCTATCACCTGACTTGAATCCAATTGAACAAGATTTAAAGACAATATGTTTAGAAGAATTGGCCAAAATCACACCTGCAGCCAATTAATTTCTTCACACAGGAAGCAACTTGAAGTTGTCATTACAAACAAAGGCTTCTCCACTAAGTATTAAAACATTTTAGGATGCATGTTCAATACATTGTTCCTGTGTCATTCCTCTTTATTACACTTGCACTTCATTTATGGACTTAATGTTTTTATTTCTTTATATGTGTGTATTTCTTGAGTTAATACCAACGTCTGGTGAAAATTTCATGTAATTACCCTGTACCAAAATAGCTTATTGCCCCATTGTCATACCACAGCAAACCAGTGACTACATTTCCCATCCTGCTCTGCAGCCTACAAACATGGCCACCATGGACCGCAATTCCCAGAACACTCATTCATTTTAATCACACATACCTGCATCCAATCTCACACACAATCACACCACAGTTTAAAAGGACTTTCGAGGCATTAACTGTTAGCTCTTTACTCAAGTATTGAGTATTATCATCATACCAAGCGTTTGTACCCTGTTCTTCGTTTTGATTCATGGTCTTTGATCTTGTTTCTCATTCTTGATTCTTGCCTTGCTATTTTATGCCTTTTAGTAGATCACCTGTCCCATTGCCTGTTTTTGACTACTCTATTGTCTCATGATTTTGGATTTGTCTGCCTGCCTCTCTTTAATAAAAGTGCTTATCTGCACTTGCATCCATCCTAACCTCCATTACATCCAATACGTCCATCCATCCATCTTCTATACCGTTTATCCTTCCTTCAGGGTCATGGGGAGCCTATCCCAGGGAGCATGGGGCACAACGCGGGGTACACCCTGGGCAGGGTGACAATCACTTACACATTCACACATCCATTCATACACTACAGACACTTTGGACATTCCAATCAGCCTACCATGCATGTCTTTGGACTGGAAAGGAAACCCCCGCAGCACAGGCAGAACATGCAAACACAGAGCCGCACACACAGGGCCACGGTCGGAATCAAACCCCCGACCCTGGAGGTGTGAGGCGAACATGCTAACCACTAAGCCACAGTGACATCCAAAATGTAACACTCGTAAATTCCTAACATGTAAAACAAATAAATTTTTTTTTGTCAAAATGTTTAAATGCAGGTTTTATGCATTTTCACAAATACATATATACTGTAAGTGACATCTGACAGTCACAACACTGTGTGTCTGGATGTCGGAATATTACTAAGTTTAGGGCAAAAGTTTGAATCCCTTGTGTTTTTTTCATTACAAAAGTGTACAGCTTTTTTGTTTCAATAGAATTCCAAAATATTGTAAATTAAATGTGTGTATTCTAAGGCAACAATCCATAATCCAATCCAAAATAATAATAATAATAATAATAATAATAATAATAATAATAATAATCTATCTATCTATCACCGATTATTCGAGAGCGACCTTCGGTCACTTTATGCATCATCACTCGCCACGTATTTCATCGACGTGATCCACAAAGCATCTCGGCAGAAGTAGTGGGGTAGTTTGCCATTGCTTTCCCCACCCCTCCCCATTTATCCGGGCTTGGGACCGGCGTGTAGCTGCTGCCAGACACACGGCTGGGTATACACACTCACACTCCCATTCATACACTACGGACACTTTAGACACGCCAATCAGCCTAACATGCATGTCTTTGGACTGGGGGAGGAAACTGGAGTACCCGGAGGAAACCACCGAC
>JAFFST010052131.1:23196-33252 GCA_022414735.1 Noturus placidus
GCTAAGATAATTAAATTATAACAATAAATTACGTCGTGAGAAAATATCTTTTCTTAGTTCGAGATCACGAGAAAACAACAAATATCATTATTAAAGCTACTAGATTTATCCAGACAAGCATTAAATGGTTAATAAGGACTCCTGGCCGTATTAGCGTTAAACGCGTGTATGCTAACCACCAAGTAAGTAAAAACCAGGATGTTTTCTTGCAATAATACAATCCTATTAAACTATGCTAAAACATTCATAATGCAACCGCTTCCATCATTTTAAACTCACCTGCTTGAACTGCTTGAATAAATACTGCGGGTAAGCAGCATTCTTCCTGAAAGCACGGTTAATCTATCCATACATCAATTTTCTGGGGCGCCGCTTTTACACACTTGGCGGTAACAGCACATGCATTAACATGGGGCTGCTGCTGCTTTGGCTTCAATGTATTCTTATTGCATGGTGCACCCATGAAAATATCCGACTGACCACCTGTCAGGCAGCGCGTCAGTACCGGGTTGACCCGGTACTACCGGTACTTTTTTTTTTAGTACCGGCTTGGTATCGAAATACCCGTACTTTTGACAACCCTAATAGCAATGCAGTAACAAAATTCACGTTTAACACGGTGCATAAAGTATTTACTTAAATACTAACAGGTTACTACTGTTTCGAAAATATGGCTTTTTGTGATAAGGAAACTGTTAGTTTGAGATCAAAGTGTGTAATTAGTCCTAAATTATATATGCAACCAGAAGCTAACGACTGAGGACATATGCTCTTTTACACATGGATTATAGTATTAATTCTTGTGTGTAATTACTTTTGAGGAATTGCTGGTTTTCTGGTATGACCTTTTTTCTGATTGTTTGTATGGAGATGTATGTAATTACATACATAATAAGATTACTGCTGCTTTTGTGTTTTGGGTTAACATGTTCTATATTACAGTAATTATATAAACGTTACACTTTAAACTAAGTGGACAGCAGCTGTATAGTTAGTATTTAGGTATTTTCACAATCGTATTTTTAAAAACAGCAGTCCATGCTTCTGGAATTACCTGAGAAAAAATCCATCCATCTATTTTCTGTACCACTTATACTACACAGGGCAGCGGGAAGCCTGGAGCCTATCCCAGACAACTCGGGGCACAAGGCAGGGGACACCCTGGACGGGTTGCCAACCCATCGCAGGGCACAAATCATACACACACACACACACACACACACACACACACACACTTGCACACCCATTCACACACTCGTTGACAATTTAGATGTCAATTAGCCTACGATGCATGTCTTTGGACTGGGGGAGGAAACCGGAGTACCTGGAGGAAAGTACTTCAGGTAACCGTGAGGTACCCTGTAACCCTGAAAACCCCTGAAGAACCGGGAGAACAGGCAAACTCCACACACACAGAGTGGAGAAGAGAATCGAACCCTCAACCCCGGAGGTGCAAGTCAAAAGTGACAACCAGTAAGCCACCGTGCCCCCACTCTATGTAACCATAGGCATAACTACGCATTCTTTGGCTGGTTGTGTCCCCCCCCTCCCCCAGTGTTGAGGAAATGCCAATCTGTCCTCCCAATATACAGTACAAAATATCTTCTATATGTCCCCCTTTAATGAATCCTGCCAACAGATCTGTCTTTTCTTCATCTATTATATTTATTTATGTTTATTCCTTGAGTATCATAAATACTCTGCTTGATATTACTTTGCTTGTATCTCTCATTTGTAAGTCGCTTTGGATAAAAGCGTCTGCTAAGTGAATAAATGTAAATGTAAGTGACATATATTTCCATTTGTTAAGGAAAATAGGTGTGTGCCCCCTCCAATTGTACACTTGGTTGCTCCCATACTTGGTTGCTTTATTAAATTTCTGTAGTATTTTATTACTTGAGTACTACTGATAGACCGACCTGAGAAAAGGTATCTGTGAAATATTATTTCACAGTTATTGTGAAATAAGATTGTAGTCATATCGCACAATTCTAAACATTAACATTTGGTGATTCCAGTCTTGAATTTCACGTAAAATGTGAAATGTACTTGTTAATGTAGTAAATATCATATAGCCTACTGATAGGGATTTTTTTTTTATTTTAAGAATTAAAAAAAAGTTATAAGAACAGCTCAGTATTCAGAAATGAGTTTGTTGTTCGTAGACAGATTACAAGCAGTAATAAAGCACGAAGCTTATTGTTATGACCTGCTGCTTAATGTATCTCTACTCTGTACTCTCTCTCAGTCTATATAACTGTGGGGGAGACACATCAAATCATTGAAATGTCATCTCGAACTTGAGCACACAATATAGTGTGATTAAGGACACGGACTTAAGTCAACTCGGTCCCGAGACTCGGACTTGGTCTCGACAAAGGTAGACTTGGACCCAAAACTATGAATTACAGTCAACACTACCGTCAGAGCTGTTGTTACAGAAACATGTTCTGACCAATTAGGTTTGAGGATTCAATGTTGTTATTATAATGTTATAATAAACGCAGTAATAAGACCCACTGAGAGTTGCTCTACAAAGAAATCTTTCCCCTCTGGGAAAGCCACAGAGCCACCAGGGACATTCATCTCCTAGATGACCCAAGACTGCATTACTCAAATACAACTGCTTCATTTTATTGTTTTGTGCAGAAGTATTTTCTCAGTGCAGACACGTGCACCTAGTGTTAGCACTGTTATATTAATTTTTTTATGCATGCATGATATTGAAGTCTCATAGCAGACAAATACTTTCTCTCTCACTTTCTCTGTGACGCACGCAGAGCAAAATGGAATATGCAGTAAGAAATTGAAGGAGAGATGTTTTTTTGCCTTGCATCTCAAGGAACATAGTAACATGTAAATTATGTACTGCCCAGTTATTGGGATATAAAATTTACTGCAATGTCATAAAGCATGTAGCATCTGTCTCTGACTTATTTTCAAATTCACTTTTACACACTCTAAAGAACACACACACATTGGTCTTACCATCCTTGTGTGGACCTTCCATTCATATAGTTATTAATAAATAAATTCTGTGCCTACACCTAGCTCTAACCCTAACCTTAAACTCAATAACCAAAAGGAATACTTTTGAAATGTTTTAAATAAAAATTGCAACTTTTGTAAAGAAAAAAAGAAAAGAAAAAAGGCCCCACAAGGTCGGACATATCAACTTCTCAGCTTTTCCTATCCATTTGGTCCCACTAGGATATAAAACCAAGCCCATGCACACACCATGCTTCTATCCACATGCTCGCTCAGATTAAAGAGCAGGAAAAAGCATGCAAGTGAAAAAGTGATTGAAGTGGATACATACTTTGATACTCACCGACATAGCGGATTCGGAAGCCCTTCTTATTGGTGCCGTGGTCAGCCGACCAGCGCAGCAGGAGCTGATGGCCAGTGGTGGTGATGTTGAAAGGAGTGGCAATGTCACCACTCAGAGTGGCCAGGGTCTGACTGTGGATTGTAGGTCCTTACAACACAAACAGACAGACATACACACACACACACACACACACACACACACACACACACATACACACATACACACACACATGGAAAAGCACAATGACATGGAGAAATAAAGGGGGAAAAGAAACAAATGCAAATTTATGACAGTTATGGTGAAAAATTACATGAAGGTAAGACTACAGGTAAAAACAACAATTTTGTTATTGTCAATAATTTTTCAGATTTTTGGATAAACTGCACCAGAAACATGCTTATTGAATTATTTTTGTCCACTAGTGACCCCAGCAATATCTGTAACGTAGTCATACTGATGAAGGCTTTAAGATCCACTGACACAATCACATCATATACTTCTCTGTAAAAGTCTTTCTGTTCTCTGTGAAGTAAACATTTAAATACTAACGTCATTAATTATGTACATTTACATACATTTAATTACACAAAGTCGTTTGAGTTAATGCATTGTTGAAAAATTTTCAATAACAAAAAATACTTGTCAACAATTTTCAGTTGGATTTGCGGGAAACCACAACATTCGAATAACTGCTTTTGTTTGATTTGTTCATTGCAAACAGCTGAAGGTCTGTAAATTTCGACAATTAATCTGATTAGCAATGGGGGTTGAATAATTCTGATTGCACCTGTAAATGTGTGACTAAGTGATTTCAAGATCTGGCACACTATTT
This sequence comes from Noturus placidus, assembly GCA_022414735.1. NCBI lineage: Eukaryota > Metazoa > Chordata > Actinopteri > Siluriformes > Ictaluridae > Noturus > Noturus placidus. The sequence continues at coordinate 27,360 of JAFFST010052131.1, forward strand.
CTGAAAGTCTTTATCACCAAGGATAGAAAAATTGTAAATTCTCTTTGTATCAGATTTCCATTATTTAGTTTGTTTCACTTCATACAGAGAAGTTAGCGTAAAGAACCATGCTGTAAGACTCGGTTGTGCAGTCTGTCTCTGGAAGCCACAGAAGGACATCAGCTATGCGCTCAACTTACAAATACAGTGTTTTCTGAGTTCAATCCGACTCAAACCTGCAGCCCAACACCCCTCTGTAATCACCATCTCACTTGTCCAGCATCGAATGATCACAGTCTGAGTTACTTTCTAGGTGAGTTGACAAACATGGTTCAGCTAAAATAGTTGATTTAGGAGATGAGACCACATAGTTTGGAAGCTAGTTTCACAGAGCCCATCTTGTTAACTTGCCATCGTGAGCAACTTGGGGTTCAGTGTCTTACCCAAGGACAGTTCGGCATGTGGAGTCAGGTGAGCCGGGAATCGAACCGCCAACCCTACGATTAGTGCACAACCCACTCGACCGCCTGAGCCACAGCCGCACATACTAAACTACAGTCATGTCTAAGACACTTTTCCAAGTGGGCAATTACCTACTAGATGAGTCACCATGTTCAATTCCAGCCTCAGCAATGTGTGAAAATGTGTCTGGGTCACTGACAGGCTGGGACTGCCACTCAAATTGGCAACAGCCCGTATAGGATTGGATGGTTCAAGCACTAAATTTGCTCTTGTGCAGAATTCACTACGCAACATTGCAAGAATTTTATTGAGATACTTAAAGGTCAGCCATTTTATTGCTACTATTAAGTCAATAACTCCAGTCTACAAAAATGTATTTCTCTGAAAGGGAGCTGATTCACACCTCAGTCCCAGCAGCAGGACACCTACACCAGGATATGTGGTAAAAGAAGAGAAAGTGACATCATCCATCTGTGTAAATGCGTCAACACACTAAAGGACAAATGTGCATAAACATGGGAACACACACATACAGAAGGAAAATTAAAACATTAAGAATAGTAATAATAATATAAAATATAAAGATCATATATGGACATCATGAAGTATGGAATCGGTATAACCACATTTAAAACAGAAATGTAGAGCAATTAAATAAATAAACCAGAGAAACGGAAAGAACTGGGTCAAAGTGCACTCACGTGATTAACGCCTCGGTTTGTTATGAAACTGAGATTGTTTATGTTTCTATGGAAAATCAAACCAGCTAGATCTTAAAACTATGGGATTGCGATAAGGGGCTTGTTGTGTTCTATGGGAAAGTCCCAATAAGGGGAGTATAAATAGAAGAGCTTTAGATCATGTTTTTTGGGATCATGACTGAGAGCTCTCATTCGTGTGAATTCCGGGGGGTTGAAGGGAACGAATAAAATGGAGCCTTGCTTTTTTCCTCACCTACTAGCCTGTTGTCTTATTTGTTCTTCAGTCTGCAATTGAATATGTGAGTATTTCTTCCTAGAATAATTTCTAAGTATCTTTGGGTAATTTTGGGTAAATAGGAACAATTTTAGACACAACAAATGGCGAGCCAGCCAGGAGTGGTTTTAAGACCCGTTTGTCTCTGTAATCTCTGTTTAGGACTTCTCTTTAAGGCGGCAGATAGGCCATTTAGGAAAATAAGGTTCGCAGACACCCGTTATCTCAAAGCTCTGTATTAGTGATCTGTCGCACTATGGTGAAGCCCCAAGCTCGGAAGACAGACTAAAGTTGGTCTCCAAAAAGAACCTTGTGAGTGGGTGAGGAAAGAATGTAAGAGAAATGTAAACTGATTTTGTAACTGTATATAGAGTTATGTATTTAAGGTGCATGTGTTAAGTAAGGAAAAATCCTGCAAAACTGCTGGCTAAGTGAAGTGTAATGAGCCAGGGCTGTGATAGAGTAAGGTGGAAATAAGGCCTAAAAGAAACGAGAAACCCAGCTACCGGCTACGAGAGGTGGCGGCTGCATTTGGTGGGTGTGGAATCCCTAAAACTTAATTAATTAATTAATTAATTAATTCCAGGGCTGTGATAGAGAGGGTTGGAAAATCCTGGGGGCCCCAGGTAAGGGTCACGTTAAGAGTGGAGTGCCTGGTATATGAATGTGAAATAACAATTGTGTGTGTAATAATTTAAATGTGGGAACTCTTTTTTTCTAGGAGAGAAAGAGAGTGAAGGGTAAAAGAGCCGCAATATCTGTGTGTGTGTGTTATCACAGAAAAGAACAGGCTGACCTCTTCTGTGTGGGGAAAAAAAAACAATGTGTGTTCGCGAGAGATATTCTTGCATTTATATTGAATAAAGACAAAGGGGGTGTGTCACGATTCTAAGGACTCTGGACTCCATTTCCCATCAGCCACCGCAAGTCACATGGTTTTCTGCACCTGATTCATGTTTTGGTTAATGAGCACTGGGGTGTATATATAGTTGGGTTTTTGCACTTAGTCTTTGTCTTTTGTTAAATGTAAATGTGTTTAGACTCCTGTTTCGTGTACCTCGGTGTTTTGTTCCATGCTCGTGTTTTCCCGTGTTAGTCCTAGTGTTAGATTCACGCCATAGTGTTTAGGTAGCTTAGTGTTTGTTTCTTGTATTTGTTTGTTGTTCAATAAATATCTAAAATCCAGCGATTGCATCCGACCCCTATACGCGAACGTGACAGGGTGAGTTTGTATTATAATAATTATTTTGATATCAATATCTGCTGTGTGAGTGTTTTAAAAATAAGGGAGCAGTCAAGAACAGTGTAAATGTAAAGGTATAAATATTTTAGACACCTGCCAGGTTGCCCGTCGTAAACGATTACGGAGGTGGATTTATTTTTTCTGTTGTCAATCCCATATTTAGTTTTTCGTTTGCGCGTACAGTTAAAATACTATTAAGTTGCACTTTGAAAACTCTTTTCAAAGGTGTACAGTTTAAGCTTTGAAAGCCATTGTTGTGTAAAGACGCTCCGGAGCTTCTGTTGAGAAGTAGGTAAGACACTCAAGCAAAATGGAGGAGAGAGTCCATTTTGACCATTCATTTATATCCTATAAATTAAGTTATAATAATATCATAAAGAATGTTTTAACACATAGCCAAGATATGTTGGTGAGGTGTCATTTGTGAATGAGTCGGTTTGAATGAGTCCCGCTTTGGTTATTTTTGTTATACAAGATAAAAAAAAGTAGTCGAAGCAGAGTGTTTGTCATTCTGTGCCTTGTCTATAATTCCTGCTGAGATGAAATATTGCTAAGTATAATAGTTGTAGTATTAGTAATTTGTGTTAGACAACTTGAAGTGAGTAAGATAAAAAACTTTTTTTCGGGTCATAATTATGGTAAATAAGTTCACAATGCTTAAAATTCCTTTTCAATAATGTGAAGATACTCGTTGGAACAATTATGTGTTTATTATACAAGTGTATTAAATAAGTTTTCATTGAAACTGCATTTGAGGGTGGAAAATGTGATTTTTCTAATGCCGTGTAACTGGTAGAAATTTATTTAAAGTTGCCATAAATCAAAATGATTAATGTTTGCAAAACTGAGCGCAATGTCAGCGCAGGCAGAAAAGAGAGCAAGTTCGAGAGATTTCTTCCTTTTTACAATCCTTTAATCATCAAAATTCACAAAGCCAAGGTGTTTCATTATATAGATAAATATTTAAACATATTTCTGTAAAAGATACAATTGTTAACTTACTACCGAAGATGAAAATCTGAACAGTGGATCGAATCCGGCTGCAATCTCTGCCTCACTCTCTCTTCTTATCAGAATACAGAAAGTCAAAATATTCCCTCTGTTGAGTTAAACAATTATTGTGCGGACAACAGTGTTGGAAATGTAGTCCAGCGGTGCGCTTTGTGTAAGTGGATAATAATGTTAGATGTTTTATATTAATTAAGGTTTAAATGCTAAACATAATCCAAAAATATGTATGATTAAAGGATTTGGTGTAATTAGCTTAAACTGAACAATTTAAGTGATATAAGTGCACACATATTAATCATAGGTTTAAATATTGTTAAAGTTGGCTAGATTATAATTTGATGCTTATTTCTATTAAACTTTGTCTATTTCCAGTGATGAATAAATAGTAAGATTTAATGATAATGTTGGTCTGCACTGATGTTAAAACTTTCTGTAGCTTATTTTTCTTGTTGCAACAGTGTAGGTTGAGTGATCTGAACTGTATATTGGTGAATAGAATATAGTATTATGTGAATTGTGTAAAAAATACAATATATATGTATATATATGTAGTTCATGGCAGTCAGCCATGTTTGTAGGCCGCAGTGCTGGATGGATACAGCCTAACTGAAATGTGTACATTTTATAAAGGGAGTTTTATGCCTTTCACAACATGTATGAAGGGTTTGAGGGTCTACTCCATCCATCCATCCATCTTCAACCGCTTACTCCTTTATTTAAGACAAACAATATTGTTGTAACAACAGGTTATTTTGAATAAAAATTAGTGGGATAAAAGAGACTAGGTAAATACATGTTTAGATCTCGAAATTATTTACACTATTTTTCTCTGCATTATACTTCAATAATTTTGAAATAATTTGATAGACCAACATTAGTTAATCTCTGCATGATCCACTTGGTCGACAGGGAAGTGCAGTAGTTACGTTTATTTAGAGATTACGTGATATTATTTAAGACTTTCAAAACACTGTGGTGGTGCTATGTTTTTATGAAACTTTTTGCAAACTTTAGGGGCTTTCTAAAGACTTTTGATAGGATATAGAGCTTTTGAAATTGGAAAGACATAAAAATATAATTTAAAAGGACAACAAAAAAGATGATTTCCAAATGTTTGGGATAACACTAATGAAAGATTAAAGAGGATAAATTAAAGGCGATGGAATAAAATTCCACATTTAGATAGAAAATAGATAATTTCAAAAATACAGATTGCACACAATCAGGGCCTTGTGATTTGTTTATACCAAACAATTTGAGTGCTCTGTAAAGAAAAGAAGAAAAAAAAACTGAACTCCTCATTTTGGATGGCTTTCTGTATTGTTAAAATTAGGGTACAATCTTAATTTACTAGGCCTTTATCTGATGCATAAGTTGGACATTTAATGATGGGTTTGTGAAGTGATGTGTTCCCAGTTGTCAAAGCACATCAGGCACATTATGGACTACATAAAGTTGAAATTATGGCAAGTAACATGTACACTGTATTAAGCAAAAATAAAGTATAGTCGTCCTGTGTCCTGTAAACAATATCCTCCATCCTCACAATAGAATGAAGGGACATGCCTGATTATTCTAGCATTATTACAGCATTAACTATAGCATTAATTACAACAAGCTTTGAAACAACTGTGATAGGTTCTGCAAAATAACTCACCCAGTATGTTTAAGTAGGGAAGAGGATGGCATTTTACACAGAAGTTTGCAAAAGCAATGAACTACTCATCCCAGTAAATCCATTAGATATGTCACTACTGTAGTCTATTCCATTCTATATGATAGTTATTATTTTTCTGTTTTAACTGTGTTTGGCTCTTTTTCCAGTGTGACTGCATGAAAGAGCTCGATCCCACTATTCCCCTTAACATTCCAAGGTTAGCAAAACCTGTGTGCATTTCTCTGTGGGGCTGTGGGCTAACCTGTGGTTTGCTCCTCTGGGGTCAGAACACGCTCCCAAGGCCGACAGGAAGATAAAAGAGACTAGGTAAATACATGTTTAGATCTCGAAATTATTTAAGGGTCATCCTCCGCCCCTTAAAGCACAGCGAACACTAAGCTTCCTGGACATTATCAAGTATGGTCTGCAGTGGACCACTGTATGCTCTCTTCATCACAAAATCCTGAGAGCTGAGTGTTCTGTGGAAAAGCCTGATATTGAATGGACTTATGCTCTGCACCTGTACTATGGCTGGCAAACTACAACAAAGACTTTCTCTGATATGT
>JAFFST010052131.1:33365-58118 GCA_022414735.1 Noturus placidus
GTATTTGGCGCTCGCAAGTCTTTAAGTTTTTTATACAAAACATTGAATTTGGTGGCACAAGGATTTCCAGTACGTGGCGTGCCATGGCTAAAACGGCTCTCTAGTGCAGATCATTGGAAAAATTGCTCTTTTACTCAATGATCTTACACTCACCACACTAGGTCACTTCTATTTTGAATTATATCTACATGACACATGACAGCTCGACAAAGAACAGGATATGAGGTTATTGTATGTGCCACCCAAAATGTAACTCTTAAACCTATTAGTGTGCCTAATACACCAACTGTGTGTTGTGGTGCCTAATTAATTCAGTGGAGCCAGTCACTGAGAACACTCATGATTACCTAGCAGAAATTCTTATTTCCTCAAAAGTTTGTATTTTTTGATGTTCCATCTGAAAGAGTTTGTGTCTGGATTATCACAAACATTGTGAGCACCCAGATTTGTCAGTTGGCTGAATTAAAAGCTATCACTATAGAGTGCAACTACGTTAAGGGTAGAACTGCTAATATATATTTATAAATACTGACTCTGCTAGTGCCCATGGATTGTGTCAAGTGTGTAGAGTTGTTTGAATGCAAAAAATTTACATGCCACTTTAACATACCAAGCAAATAGTTTAATTCAATTCGGATTGTACCTACTGCACTTCTCACTGTCGTTATTTCAGATGCCCATGGCTTTAACCCAAAATTGGACAACCTTTTGATCTGAGGGCCACATAATTTGGGCTCTATAATTTGACAGGGGGTGGCGGGCCAGGAACAGACGGATGGAGTGTTTGTGTAAACTAATATAAATGACATTTAGAAATCATTATATGAAATGATTTGGCCTTTAACAGGTAGCACAGCATGAATATGCAAGGCTCATTGTACAAATTGTTTTCCAAATGCATTAATTTGATAACAGAGTAGTAGTTTAGGTTCAGTGGGAACAGTGTTGTCTCCCTTTTTGCCAGTTTAGTTCTGTTGTAGTAATTCTCAAAATAGATACGAGGTGTTGGTCAGTTAACTTGGATCGGTGAGGGGCTTTAATAATGTTTATGACACTGAAGGTCTGCATGTCAGCATCTTCTGTGCCATCCTTTCTAAGTTTGGAAATGTGGCCTTGGTAAGTGCAGCATAGTTTTGGAAAGTTGAATAAACACACAGCTGCGTTTGTGTGTGTGTGCGCTTCAGTTTGTAAGGTATGAACCTTGTGAGAGATTTTTGTCTGAGAAAGTTCCTAATCGGGTACCGACTTTAATGAAAAAGCTGTAACACGAATGTGTAAATAGATAAGTAAAGATCCAGGAAAAAGAGGAACTAGAGGGGGAATATAAAATAAACATTGTGGTTTTTCTTTCAGGCCATTATCGAGAAATAACTGAGTCAGTCCACGTGGACATTTCATTTATTCCATAAATAATGAATGTGTTGGTTAGTTTAAGGACCCCAAACAAAAATAAGGAGTATATAATGTTTTTCTCTCTTTACTTGGATGATAAATGAAAGAAGTAAAGGCCATAATCGAATATATGTTTTAAATATTATGCCCATGTAAGAATTGAAAGAATTGTCGGGTTGTCCATTGTATTAAGTAATACAGCTACATATAAATTGGGCCATAATGACAGCTGTACTGTGGGTACGGATTCGGCCTAGGCTCATGGAGTCTGCTGTGTGTCTGGATCAATTTAGATTTACTGTATAGTATTACATTGCCCACAAAGATAGGGCTAGTAGCATTCTTGTTCTTTTTCTATGACCCAATGCCTGACAGGACTAATCATACCTTGCCTATTGCAAGGCCTCAAAGGGAGGCGGTGCCATCAGTGGCTGCTCGATTTAATTCTTGACCAGAGAAATTTCTCCTAGATTTGGAACATCATTTCAGATTAGCTCTGATGACGGCTCTTAGTTTATTTACTTTTTGATGTGTTTATCACCTCAGTCATAGGGAATGAGGGGGTAGGTATATGGTACCTTTGAAGCTAAGCTTAACGCAATTTTGTGCTGACATTGAACTTGTTTCGGTAGATGCTCTACCTCTTGCACTAATTAACTATCGCATGCTGACTAACACTAATATGTATCTAACATGCATGACATGCTTACGGGTCAACCCATGCCAGTGTCTGTTCCATGTCTGTTCTATATGAAGGGCTGCTGATGGAGTAATTACAGATGGAACCGGGAGCAGGTATGAGATAACTAACTGCTGTGTGTAAAGCTCTCTATTCACAGGAACGGAGCTGGGAATGGTGTTATGGATGAGAAAGATTGAAATCATGCGACCGGGGACGAAGAGAAGCAACAGCAGCGACTTCAGCGAGGAAATGAACTACGTGGACATGGAAAGACACTCCTAAGAAAGACTCTCCGAGGACAGTGCAGAACAAGGACCCGTTTGTACAAGAGCTGATCTGAACCCTATGGGGTGAGAAGAGGATGTGATACAGTACAGGCTCTCTACAGTATGCAAAATGCTTGAGCCGAAGACAACCAGCATACAAAGAGCAGATAGACACTGCCAACAAAAACTGTCCAGATTGTTCTTAAATGTTATATATGATGTTATAACATGTGATATGCAAAGAATTGTGATACGCAATCAGGCTAAGATATAATAATGCTGTCGAGCATAAGATGCTGGCAGGGTGTAAATTTTTCCTCCTTAGAGGTTTTTTTGCCCACCCCTGAGTGCGTGAGTTGAGTTTTGGGGAAGAAACTCTCTGCAGGTCCCGACAAATACAAAACGGTGGGCTAATAGGCCCAGTTGAGAAAGATAGGGACGTGTAGATTCAATCAAGTAATCACTGTAATGGCCACGCATACATAGACTAGCGTTGGCAGTAGTAGTAATAGTAATAAATATGTAGAACAACTCAGTTAATCAAACATTAATCTTACTAAATAAATGATTAAACTTTAACTCACTAATTGACGAAGGTAGAGCGTATAATCAAACATATAACCAAACGTATATATACATGCTTAGAAATAAGAGTAAGGGGTATGGAAAGGTACATCTACATGGGTCCAGCGCAAAATGGACGTAGGGGGGTCCTGTGATCAATTCTTTAGCTACCAATCTACCGTGAAGCCCCAGGGTGCACAACACTAGCACGTCTACAACTCTCCACAGCACCCATCCTGATCAGTGTAGTGTGGAAAGGATCAGTGTAAGGGACCCATTTAATGACGGGGAGGATCGTAGGCAATATGGCTTTGTTAGCGTAACGATCCGATAATTAGTAGGGGATGGTCATGGGGTAAAGCAGAACCAGTTTCTCCACAGATACCCGCTTAATTGAGATAGTTGGTGAGGCTTTAAAGCCTCAAAGGGAGGAAATGATGTACAGTATATAAAATATACATAAAATAAACACAAGGGTCACAAACAAACTGACCAAGCATGACCAGCATATAAGGTTCAGTTCAGAGCCCAAAGAAGAGAAAGTGACATCATCCATCTGTATAAATGCGTCAACACATTCAAGGACAAATGTGCATAAACATGGGAACACACACATACAGAAGGAAAATTAAAACATTAAGAATAGTAATAAGAATATAAAATAATATAAAGATCATATATGGATATCATGAAGTATGGAATCGGTATAACCATATTTAAAACAGAAATGTAGAGCAATTAAATAAATAAACCAGAGATACGGAAAGAACTGGGTCAAAGTGCACTCACATGATTAAGGCCTCGGTTTGTTATGAAATTGAGATTGTTTATGTTTCTATGGAAAATCAAACCAGCTAGATCTTAAAACTATGGGATTGCGATAAGGGGCTTGTTGTGTTCTATGGGAAAGTCCTGATAAGCGGAGTTTAAATAGAAGAGCCTTAGATTGAGTTTTTTGGGGGGATCATGACTGAGAGATCTCATTTGTGTGAATTCCGGAGGGGGGAACGGAACGAATAAAATGGACCCTTGCTTTTTTCCTCACCTACTGGCCTGTTGTCTTATTTGTTCTTCAATCTGCAATTGAATATGTGAGTATTTCTTCCTAGAATAATTTCTAAGTGTCTTTGGTAATTTTGGGTAAATAGGCAAAATTTTAGACACAACAGTTAGCGCAATCCGCTCTGCCCAAAATTAACCTGGTGTAATCTTCCCCATGTGACGGAGTTGCCAATGAAGCCCTGGATTTCCAGAGTCAGGAAACCAGCACGGCCAAGCAGACTGTTCTTGTTCATTTAGAGCAGTGGTTAAGACCCTGGACTTCTGACCGGAAGGTTAGGATTTCAAATCCCAGCACTTCCAAGCTACCATGCCAGGGACCTTGAGTAACACCCTTAACTTAAGACCTCAACTGCTCAGTTGTATAAATTAGATAAATGTAAATTGCTGTAGATAAGGGCATCTGCCAAATGTCATAAATGGAAAATGTAAATGTCGGGGCACTTTCAGGTCACTGCAATCCATTTGTGTTCCAGTGTTCACAAGACTCCTAACTTCCTAACACTTGCCCTCCTAGAGTCATGCCCTCAAGCCCCTTGGAGACGGAGTCTGAGCGCTTCTAATCCATCCCATACTCACCCCCTTCCTAAATATTGATAAAATCCCATGCAGCAGTGACCCATGAATAACCACTGTGCTTCCTTATCATTTTAAGTCAGTTTTGACCTGACATTAAGTTGGCATGAAGGTTCAAGGTAAAGGTGATAGCAATATTTACTGCAAATGTTTGCACTATGTATGTGGCTGCTTATATGTCTCGGTATGCATACAAGAAGGTATCTAGATGATTCTCACTGCCTCAGTACATATGTAACAAGTATTCCTTAGCTATTCCACTGGGCAAATCCAAACTAGGCTAAAGAACGGCAACTGACCAACTAATTATGTGCATTAATGCAGACTATGGAAAATAATTGAGTACTTAAATCCCAGCAGCATATGAATTTATGTATCCACTCCTGATTATAATATTTCTGGTGATGTGACATACTGTGTGACACCCTGAACAAAAAGCTAACAGGTCTCTGGCTATGCATTTTGGCTATGAGCTGTGGTGTTCTCTCATTGCATATGAAAGTGTTATTTAAGCCTGTCTAGAGTCTTCACCTTCACTTAACACTTAACTGTTTTATGAAAGGATCCTAAAAAATCTTTTTAAAAAAGACTCCTAAAGATCTATTTTTTTTTTAGCATTTAATATTTTAATATTATTTTAATATTTTAATATTTTTTTAGCTAATTTATATTGTTGAAGTGTACATGTAGCAGTACAGACCCAAGCTTTAATCAAATATTAATGAAACAAACAAACAAACAAAAAAATACACAAAGTTGCCACTGCAATACTGCAGAATGACAATTATTTGTTATGAGTGCTGCAGCTATGAGAGTTTTAAAACTACTGCGTACCATCAAAAACTTCGAGAATGTCATATTCCTTCTCCGTCTGGAAAAACTCGAAGTGTAGAGTGATGTTGTAGCCTTTCTCCACGTTAATACTCCATGAGCACATCTGCAGGTTGGGGTAGCTGTCTGGATAGCTGGGGCTCAATATCACTCCAGTTGAGTCAAAATGCACATCATGAGCTGGACATTGCACTGATACAGCAAACAGAACAGCAGCACTTTTAGATTTGACATTATATGACTATTATATTTACAGGGATTTACAGCAAAATTCGAACATGAGATAATACAGTATGTGGTCATCTTTCAGTCTCTGAATGAGTCTCTGTATATTATATTCTAAGTGATCGCAGTCATTATATATCAGTTGTAAGATTTATTTATATGCTATTCTGTATAATACAGGTCCTGAGCAACCAGGGGTACCAAAGGGGTACCTACCCTGAATAGCTGGAGTCTAGCTTGATGATTTGCCTAGTAAAATAACCCTAATTCAACTCATCAACTCATTCCAGGTTTATGGGTCTGTTAGAGCAGGGAAAGCACCAATCTGTGCTGGTCTCCATCATTAAGTGGATTTCATAATCAAGTAGATCTTTTAAAATCATTGTACATGAAGGAGGGAAAACATGGATTTTTCCCCCTGTAACGGTAAGAAGAAACTGTAAACAGCTCACCCTGGCAGGAGGGAGGGGGGCCATCCATCTGCAGCCTCTCACCCAGCCGGCATGTAAGAATCTCGCTCCCCACCAGTGTGAACCCGGGGTGACAGCGATAACGGATAATATCACCTAAGAGGGAGAGGGAAGGAGTAAATGAGGGAGAGCGAGCATACAATGATTAAACTACTGTTTAATTAAGAGGGACAGCTAACCTCCACAGCCCTAATGGAGATAGATGCCATCGCTATAAAGGTGAGGAATATTTATTAATTTAAGTTTGAAAAACTCTTAATTGAGCTGTAAACCTGGATTGGATTGATAGTGGTGAAATAGTGTGTGCATTCTCTATAACTTGTTGGCAGCCTGCAAAAAAAAAGGCCCGAAATGAATATCGTGGATTTTCTTTATTGATGCAATCGGCCACACTTTCTGATCTAAAAAACAATCATATGTCAGCAGCTGGCAATCATACGCAGGATGCCATACAGTATGCAGGTATTTCAGTCCGTACAGGATTTCACTGAGTGTTTTTGGGATTGTTGAAGAAAGGCTTGATTTTGTTGCGGCTGTTTATTTTGTGTGAAAACTACTCGAATTGGCAAAATTGTAATCGCATGAAATAGTTTCGTACTGTCTTTTGCAGTGATGTTTGTTGGTAAATGAGAGCTTTCAGCTGTACCCATGTTCGACGTACACGAATCAAAGAGGGCTATGGCTAAATGCACGTTATGATGATGTCACATGACGCGTCTTGTTCCAAATCTGTGGAAAATCTGCAGTAATTTTGAAAAATCACAAGCTCCTTTTTTTCGAGAAAACAAAAAGTGTAAACTCCTCGATCATAAACACTTTCTCTATCAATGAAGATTTCCCACTGGAGATTCGTTCTATAAATGTGAAATATATACTAACAAAGTCAGTAGCTATGTTTGCATCCTAGTTGAGAATTTCATTTATAAAAATATTTATTATTCATTTATTAAAAAATTGGAATATGGCATAAAACATTTGTGAATAAAGCGCTGTTTCCATCCCATGTAGAGAGAACAAGAGAACAAAATGTTCACTTCCGGGGGAACCAATTATCCAATCACATGATTTGCTGAGGAAAGTCACATGACTTTAACTCGGAATTTATTCAGTAAATGTGTTTCCATTGTATTGTATGGGCATGTTATCCATTCACCCATCCATCCATCCATCTTCAACCGCTTATCCGTATTCGGGTCGCAGGGGTAGCAGCTCCAGCAAGGAGCCAAACTTCCCTTTCCCGAGCCACATTAACCAGCTCTGAGGTCTCCTCCCAGCTGGATGTGCCTGGTACATCTCCCTGGGGAGGCGCCCAGGGGGCATCCTTACCAGGTGCCTGATCAACCTCAACTGACTCCTTTCAACGAAAAGGAGCAGCGGCTCTACTCTGAGTTCCTCTCGGATAGCCGAGCTTCTCACCCTTCTCACCTGTTATCTTATCGAATAAAAGTATGATCCACCTCAATTGTTTTTTATGTGCATTTTGGAGATTTTATTTGCATCTGGTGTATCCATCCAGCGTTTTCTTGACAAACTGCAAAATCCCAAAATTCACATAGAAATACGTGGATGGAAACATAACATGTTTTCTTTGTAAAATAACAACAATTAAAATCCATTTATCATTAGCCTTAGATTATGTGGAATATCTGTTGTACAAGTCCTTGTGATTGAGGTGTTACTGTAGAAATGATAACGCATTCAATTGAGCACATTAATATAAACTTATCATTTCAAATACAGCTGGAACCACTGTTAGAGCGGTTCTGTTGCAGAAAATGAATGCCCACCTGCAGACTGAACAGAGAATTGAACAGTGCTGCAGTATAACCAGATCTAACTAAAAGCATGGCATTTGGTTTGGAACTGATAGTGCTATTTTGAATATATTTGACAACAGAATGTTGTCAGATACTGATTGATATTGGATCAGTATTTTATGTTTTAAAGCTGCAGTGAGTACCTTTGTAACTAAAAAATAAATCAACTACATCATCAGTGGTGAAATAATAGTCTGAAATATGTTCCTAAGCTGACTGCAAAAGTCATTTACAGTTATATAGTTGTTTGATTGCTTCTGGCACATTCTGACTTATATGTCATCATGGATACATAATAATATAACATCTTTAGGCAGAAGAGTAGGTTTGGCTATTATTATTATTATTATTACTATTATTACTATTATTATTATTATTATTATTATTATTATTATTATTATTATTATTATTATTAGAATATATGACTTCATTTTAACGCAATGAGACATTTTATTTGTTCTCTAATTACCCTCATATTAAGTGAAATGAAAATAAGCATCCCAGTTGTGAAGTTCATTCACCATTTATTAATATTGATTAACCGCTTTAGCCTGGTCAAGAAACTGAAGCCGATCTCAGTTTCCAGGCAAACTCTGGCGATTAGGCTGGAATACACACAGGAAAGGATGCCAGTTCTTTTACATAATGTTATCAGGCTAATGTTAGTCAGCTAGTTGACTAATATTATGTGCTTGGTTTACTTATCTGTCTGCCAGAGCATGAATTGATCAAAGTGCCTGATCCCTTTCTGTGTGTGTGTGTGTGTGTGTGTGTGTGTGTGTGTATGTGTGTGTGTGTATTCTGTCTGCTCTGTAATTTTGGATAGCTAGCTAATATTAGCTGGCTAGTTCGCTACCATCAGTTTGCCTTCAACAAAAGACTATACACCACAGACTAATTAGCCAATTATAGAAGGTGAGAGGATTGGCTGTATTCCACTCAGCACTCTCTTTCAGATGTGAGAACGGCTATGATGTAGATGTGCTTGGCTCCACAACACAGACCCAGAGCTGACAAACAAGCCAGCTAAGGTTAGTCAGCCAGGCTTGAAGAACCAAGATACAAATAAATACACTAAACACATGCTAGTAGTCTATTGCACAATAAAACTTCCTTACTTATTCAGCCCTGAATACAAAACGGAGGATAACAATATCGCAATTGTGCGGTATCCTCCATGTTCACTGCTGAGTGGTAATGCTAGCAGCTGGACATTATTTTGTGCCAAAGGTTGTGGGTTTTTTCTACTTCTTTTTTTTACTCCTAAAACTCGACAGCAGCTTTAAAAAAAAAAAAAAAAAAAGAAATGTGATCCAATATTTTACTGACATTCTGGCAAACTATGTTGGTCCATGGTGGTCCTTTCTCACGCTCAGTGTTTGATAGCTGGCTACAAACAACTGTATTCTCAGACACTTTCTGGTGCTAGTTAAGATGGCTTACTTTGGGTTAAATATTTGAATACTTAAATACTTAGTACTGGATAATGTTTATAGCCATGAAGAATAATGGCTAATCATAATAATAGATAGGGGGGCAAAAATCTAATATTTAACAATAGCTTGACAATGAAACTATTATAGTTGAGCGATGCATAAAAATGTCTCACTAATATCTCACACACACACACACACACACACACACACACACACACACACACACACACACACACACACACACTTAAACGCAGGTAGGCAGCAGAATTTTTGATCAATGTGATTATCAACGTGTTTTAAGTGTTTTAAGTCTGTAATGCTCTACTGGTTTCATGCCATGTTTCCTCCAAATACCAAACATGGTAAACAGAAACCCTTTGAACCCTTCAAAAATACCCCCGTTAAACTCTACTCCGTTGTCTGCCCTTTTATGCCATTTGTGCTCAATCAACTTTTAGTTTCTGATCCAAAAACATTTTAAGGGATAATAGGTAATAGGGTAGGGTGTATGTCACATGTGCCGCCTCAATCATGGCTGATTTCATGATAAAAATGTGTTGGTGAAGAAAACTGAAAAAATATCAGCCTTAATGAAAATCAAATGGTGCCAAACCATCACTCGGCACAATTGTACACACATTCGCACAGTATGGATAATTTGGAAATCAACCTACAACACAACACCCATTCGCACACACTCACACATGCAAGGTTCTAGACTGCCATCGGGAGCAACTTTGGGTTCAGTGTCTTGTCCAAGGACATTTCGTCATGTGGAAGGGCCAGGGATTAGTGGACAACCCACCCTACCACCTGGGCCACAGCCACTCCCACCCCCAGGGCAGTAAATAATTATCTCCAGAGTCTTGAATGCTTAAATACTGCTTTAAAATATTTAAAAAATGACATATTTTTTCTTTAATTACGGACGATTAAGATTTGTGAATGCTTACATTACTGAGACAGAAGGAAAAACCATCTTACCAATCTCAAACTCTGTGTCTTCCATTAGAGCATCTGCATTGGCCACTTCTGGAGGAGGTTGACACACCCGTAACTGGTAGGCTGTAGCCAAAGAGAAGCCAAAATAAAACATTTTACAACAGAGTGGTGAATAGATTCAGAAAGTGCTAACTACATAACCTTAAAATGACTACTGATTTATTTTGGGTTTCAAAAAGAGAGAGGAAGGGTGAAGACCTGGAAAACAGTAGGATTTGGAAGACTAAACAGTCATGTGGAAATCTAATCAACTTGCACCAGTGCCGCTACTGTTTCCTAAGCTGGCCATTTGCATGAGAGTATTTTGCAAAGTGAAGCGGAGGCCATGCTGAGCTGGCATTGAGGCACAGCTAATGACAGGGGCACCTGCGGAGGCAGCTAATGATGTGATTAAATATGGTGACACTGCAGTGTGCAGAATGATGACTATCGCAACGCAAGCTCTCTGCATCACAGTCACACAGGAGCAATGCACCTATGCACCTCTATGACACACTGCACTGGTTAACATCTCCTAAACATAGACAAGCATGAATTAGCAAGTCAGAAAACCACAGAGAAGTTGTAGAATGTGTTATTACAACAGTTAAAAGTACAACACAAATCCATGGACACCTAATGGATAAATCAATTAATTAGTCTCCTAAGGTTTCATGGCTAGTCCAATCATGTCATTATTATTATATAACAGTTTCTCCCAATCATATAGATAAAAGCATCTGTTAATAAACCTTGATCAGGATCTTGATGCTGACCAGCCTATTTGAGGTTCTGAAGCTGCAACTGTAGGAACAGCAGGGTGATAAAGCTGGAGATCTATATGTGTGAACTACTAAGGACATGCGTATGCTGATGAAAGGAGCTGGAGGACACATTGTGTCATCCTGTCTAATGGCAAGCCAAGTTTAGACATGCAGGACATATTCCGGCAGAAAACTTACTAAAGTCCACTAGGCGTCTGGATTCCTACATCCCAATAAGCCTGCATCTAAGGTCTGGTCCTATTGCTATGTTCAATAGCTATGTGGATCTAATCGGCAGCCACAGACAGCAGTGACATTCTTTATTAGTCTCCATGGGCTGTATTAAGTGTTGGAGACTTAAGCCCAAAAGTTGCATCAGTATTTATGCAGGGAAATATGCTTGTATTCAGAGTTGGATTATGCAGCTGCTTAAGTCAATTTTCAGGAACTCCTTAAACTATGCAAATCATCTGCTGCTACACGGTTCTGAGGTTGCCCAATTTTTCTTTAGTAGAAGATCTAGAAATGGGGTTGCACTTTCCAAAGAAAAAAAAAAAAAACCTCAAACAAATAAATAAATAAATCACAGATAGAAAATGTTGACTGAAGAAGGAAATCGTTTTTTTCTTTGCTGTCAAGTGCAATATGATGTAACATAAAGGCAACCCCCCCCCAAAAAAAACAACAATATATAAACGAGAAGATGCCAATCATTGAAATAAACATCAAATAGCAGTCTAGTATGTAGTCATATTTTCATATATTGCTGCATAAATAGTCCTAATTGTAATTAATTTGGTTTAATTTAACGATATGTCTTCCAACTCTCATTTATCGGCAGCTCATAAAATAGTTCTTGATCCAGCACATCCTATTATTTTTTCTTTCATATCATGCTATGACAGCTAAATGTGCACACTTAATGAAGCTATGAAATACTAAATTGAAGTCATGAAATCACAAGGTTTTATATCAAACTGTCAGACAGGGGCGCTGAACTTCTCCTTTATCAGGCTGGTATTACACAAGAACAATACATGTTGAAAATTGTGTACGTGAAACACCTCTGTTTTACACAAATTCAACCCCACATGCATAAATTTGGAACACCAATCAAGTTTACAGTTACATCTGAGCTTTGAGTCCCAATATGCGCAGTTTCAGTATTAAAGTCTTACTGTGCACGCTTAAGTACACTCCACAGCCCCATGAGGGCATCTCCATTTCAGTCTATAATCATTGACCAAATGCTCTGGAGCTGAAAAAGCAAAAGGAAACTCAGTCGAGATGTTCATTTCTATTGAGAACATCACTCTAGTTTCTTCATTTAATGCCTCTTGAATTCAGCTCAGTTTATCTTGCTCATATTTCTAAGCTGATCACTTTTGGTATCCTTCATCACAATGTGAATCTCAACTTAGTGGCTGGCAATGCCATGCAAGAGTCATGGACAAAAGATTTTTCACTTGATGCCTCACTTGGTTATGTAATTACTAGGTTTAAAAGCTAAAGTGATTATTTAGAAGCAACAAATTCCAGGTCAAATATCAATGCTGTAATGATAGACACAGTATTCTCCTTGTTAGGCTACAGAATATGTAAACAGACAATTAATAACTTCTGAAGTGGTTGCACAGAGAATAAATTAGAGTGCTCTTGTGATAACACGATTTGGTGCACTAAGCTTCTTTGCGTTGCTAAAATGATCAAAATAAATGACATTTACTAATAGCAGTAGTTGCAGAAAGTGTAAACACGTGTACAGAATGGCTAACGGGAATAGTGGCCTGCCTAAATGATTAGACTGCTATTTAAGCAAAACAATTCCCCTCTTGTCTTTTTCTCTCTCAGGGTATTGCACTTGTTAGTTAGGGTAGATGCTTGCCACAGGCAGAGGATCAATATGGAAGCATGTCACAAGTCATAAAAACAAGCAGGAAATGATCAGTCCAGTGCCTACTTAGCTTCCTTTTTGTCAATGTAATCAGTGTAGGAGCACTCTGTGGCCAGTTCTCGGCTTATTGGTGTCTGTGCATATAGGCATTTGTGTATGGAATACACTTATACACACATTTTGGTGGCCCAAATAAGTGCACTTCTATGAAAATGCAGTATATAGACCAAATGAATCATATGTAAATGAATCATATGTAAATTTTTGTTGTCAGGGGTGGGGGTGTTATCTGGGTTAAAATGTTGATTCTGTATAGACATATTGTGTTGTATTCTGAAAAGTGTCTGAGAATCAATAAACAATTGTTACTCAAAAAAATAAATAAATAATAATAAAAAAATATCTATATATATCTATATATATCTATATTTATATATATATATATATATATATATATATATATATATATAAAGACCAAATTGTTCATGTACATTAGAGACAATATAAAGGGAGGTCTGTGGATGCCCATCTTTGAACCTCTCACCATGGTAGCTCAGGACGAAGAAACCGCTGCCGCTGAAGTCACTGTGGAACTTGATGAGGATCTGGTTAGAGGTGCTGTACACCGACTCCAGAGCTGTGTTCCCACTGAACTGCCCAATCTGTGGTGAGCTTTGGTCTGGTCCATCCCTGTCACAGTAACAAAAAAAATCTAAACTGATTGAAATAAATGATGTCGCATAAAACCCAACTCATTAGGGACTGGTTACAAACAGACCTGATGTATACCATGGGTTATTGTGCAATGTTATTTTCCAAATAGGATGGAAGAACAGGGTCTGGATACACAGAGCCTACCAAAGATACTCCTACACAATACAGCAAAAAATCTATGGTGCATGTGTTAATCTAGAGAGCAGCTTTTGTCAAATAGCGGTCCAGATGCAGCCCTAGCACAGATTTTTAGCGGACCCGGCTTAAAAATATTTTAAAAGAGCCATTCAGTGCGTGAAAAACTAACCGTGGTTCATTAACTTTTTAAACATTAAGTTTTTAAACATGAACCAGCTTGGGTTTTGTAGCAGATACACTGTTGCAGCTTATTCAATCATGTGTATTTATGAAATATTTAGCTGATGGACTAGTGACAGGGATAGAAATATTCAAATAAATAAAAAATTCAATCCATTTTCTATAGCGCTTCTACTACAGGGTCGCAGTGAACCTGGAGCCTATCCCAGGAAGCATCGGGCACAAGGCGTGGTACAGAACGCACAAAACATCAAACCTTGAGCTGGATGGGCTACAACAGCAGAATTGGGTTCCTCTCCTGTCAGCCAAGAACAAGAATCTGACGCTAGAATTAGCACAGGCTCACTGAAAGTAAACAAGATTGGAAATATGTAAGTGTAAACATGTGATCTGTTTTCCTACCTTCACCTGTCTTATTAAAGTGACCATAAATATGGTGTATGTGTAACAAGGGATACAGAGATGTAGCGTACGGATGCATTTGCTTGAGGTCTTATTTAGTACAAAAACAAAGGTCAAGACAATCCAGGTCAATACTAACAATAAAGAATGCAAAAAAAATTAAAAATAAAAATCCAAGGCAAAGGCAAAGGCAGGGTCAGTAGAGAAAATCAAAGTCAAAAATACCAAAGATCAAAATCAGCATGCTAGATCAGAGTGCTAGGAAAGGCACAAAACTAAGGTGAGGAAAAACACAGTCATACACAAGATCAATATACAAAACACAGTTTAGAATAGTTCAGAATGGGCCTGTGCCAATGATAGCTTCAGATTCCTGTTCTTAGCTGACAGGAGAGGAACCCAATGTGGTTCTCTGCTGTTGTAATCCATCCACCTCAAGGTTTGTTGTTGTGTTCATGCTGAGATGCTTTTCTGCTCACCACGGTTGTAGAGAGTGATTATTTGAGTTACTATATCCTTCCTGACAGCTCGAACAAGATGTTTCCACCCACAGGACTGTCTCTTGTTTTTCGCACCATTCTGTGTAAATTCTAGAGACTGTTGTGAGTGAAAATCCCAAGAGATCAGCAGTTTCAGAAATATAAAAACAAAAGGTTTTAAAAAGTTTAAAAACTGTTCGACATCACTCAGTGCTTTTCTGAAAAGTTGAACTTTTCCCGATCTTTTAACGACTTTTGGGAGTACTTTTTAAAAACCCGTCTCATTTTGATAACCCTGTTGCCGCTTCCAGGAGGACTTCATGAAAAATATTCGCTGATATTTCACATGATTAGGGGAAAAAAGCTAAGTGTGAACACTGCATTAATAAGAGGTTTTCTAGCCGACTTGGTGTTTTATTTAATGCATGAAATGTGAGTCAGGGTTCAAACATGAATGTTGTTCAGACATCTGATCCTCCATGATAAGTATTAAAATAAGACTGTTAGATCTGATCACATTCAGGGGCACCTGCTGTGCAATTGGTGTCAGTACTAAGCAAACGCAAGAGACAGTTTTTTTTTTTTTTTTGTCTACATAGTATATCCCTGTATTAGTCATCTAATCAACTAATAATGTATGTTCTTTTATCTAGATCACCTTCATAAATCAGTGAGAGAACTGAAATATAAAGCATGTGTGTCTCAGGTTGTGTTCTTTGTTCCTTGCTTCTTTTGTAACAAAGGCTAAAACAAACAACAACTACACAATCCAGCATGGGATTTAAAAAAAAAAACAAAACAAAAACAAAACAGCACTGTAGTCTCTACCTCAGTTGCACATGCATTATTTAAAGTGGTTGGTAGTGGAGAGTGTGCCGTGCAGACATCATTAATAAATAAACAAATAAAAAGCCTTCAGAATTCCTCTAAAAAAGAAAAAAAAAGTGTAATACTATTAACCTACAGTGTAAAACGGACATTAATTCCTAGGTGTCGTGCTGTGTTTTATTCAATACATTATTACACATCTCATGAAATGGCATTGTCGAAATCCTGTGAAAGCCCATTACTCAAAAAGCACAGCTATTTAAAACAGCAGGCGGCCTCAAACTGAGTTTGTGTGTAAAACCTGACTAGTACTACATTGTTTTATCATCCCCCCACAGTTACATAATTTCCCATAATCGACAGGCACAAATAATAACACCTTGCATGCCAAGCTACAAAACACACTAGAAAGTTCTTCTGCCTTCTAGAAGTATTCAGTAGTCTTTTTAATTGTATCATTATTATTTTGCTTTACTCATTGCTGTTTAACGGCACTAGCACTAGAACCCTTTGACTATATAGTCTTTCTTTCTGCATGACTAAAACAGCACACCAAATTATTTATTTTTTTTACCACAGAGACAAAATAGTAGCTATGGCAATAACTCAGAAGAAGATTTAATTGGCCAAGCTTCTCATCCTAAAGGGTAAGAGGAGAGACAAAGCTCAGAGGAGATGTAAATGAGATGGGAAATGCAAAGATTTTTAACCTTGTTTAATAATGCATCCACGCATTTAAATGCAAAAACGAAATGGAGGATTGCAGTTCTTACACGTTGTATGTCTCAATATCTTACTATAAAGAGAATACAGAAGAAAAGAAATACAATAAAAAATAGCATAATAAGCTATAAATATTCAGTGACCAGACATTTTTGGAGAACTCTCATAGCTGAGCAGTGCTTGCTGTTTTTTATGTGAATGAACTTGTACAAACCTGTGCATGGATGGTTTAAACATCTGTGTGACAGAAAAAGCAACCATTCTGCCTACTTGGTTTAAAAATGCAAAACAACAAACAAAAACAAAACCCACACACATACACAGGAGTGTTGCTTATGGGATTTTAAAGAACAATACTGGATGAGCTTTACACAGTGTTTGCTCTTTTCGGCTCATGAGGGATCGGTGGCTCCATCAACATGGAGCTCGATTAACTCTTAGCCACGTAATCAGTCAAATCTCTCAGCAGAGCTGCCCTACTTCCTTCTAGCGTTACTAGCTGAAAGACCAGCGCTCACAACACATGCTGTTAATCACAAGCTGATAGAAATGAACTGATTGGGTAATAAATATATCATTACATTGTCATGAGATGCATATGAGCTCTTTACCACACAGTGATGTAGTCATAGATGGGCTCCGTGCTGAGGACAGTGAAGTTGATGTAGATGCCATTGCCAGGGGGAACCCTCACGCTCCACACGCAGTCCTGGAAGTTCGGGTACTCAGCCGGGTGGCCGGGGGAAAAGATTGTGCCATTCATTGAAGTAATGTTTCCTCCACACAGTGCTTTAAGGGATTATAAACGACATTTACTACATTAGTTAACTTTGAACTAATTAAAAAAAAAAACTGCTATTCTAGCACATCAGAAGTTTAACGATGATTTAATTTCGGAAGAGAAGTTAAAGTATTGTTTATCACAAGCCAGAGGAAAGCTGCTTTTGCCATAACCACGCATGACACATTAAGAAATAAAATATCACTGTGATAATGATAAGAATCAACGCCTTAAGCTTATCTCTCATTCTCCCAGCCTATTGGCTATAATAGAAAAGCAACAAAATGCAAATTTCACATTAGTTTTGCAATAAGAAATATATTATATACATACAACTATATATATACATTCACTTTTCAAAATGTTTTTTTTTGTAATAGGCCTGAACCTTCTGAGGATGGTGATGAAGTGAAAGGAGATCTACAAAGGTGTAAAGGTGTTTTAAGCATTGTTACACATATCATATACAGTGATGTTATACTAAATACCTTTCCATGAAATATTTTATATTCAATAAACTTTGGTTTGTTGTGTACTGTACCATATGTGTGTGCACTTTGTACTGTGAGTGCACTGTTTACTAGGTGTACTGAATATCAAAAGAGCATGTGCTTTAAGAAATCATGACTACTCAGTAGACAACAGGTTCACAAACTGGGTCTATGCTTTTAGTATATAGGGGTGTAACCTGGTCTGTAGCGTAACTGAACATCAATAAAAGAAGATGGCAGTGTTGTAATTTAGTATCTTCAGTGAACGGAGTGTTATATTTTATCTTCAGTGAGGCAAGACATGTGGAAACACTTGTGTCATAGTGGCTGACAGGTCCGAATTCTGCCAAACCCTAGCTCACACAGTCAGACAGTGTGAGGGGGAAATGGATATCCGTACAATGCAATGAAAAAGTATTTGCCCCATTCCATCTTCTGTTTTTGTGTATATCTCACACTAAATAGTTTTTGCTCTTCAAATGAAAAACAATATAAAACAAGGACAACCTGAGTAAACACACAATACAGTTACAAAAATTGTTTTTCAATTGAAGCAAAAAAAACAAACAAACAAAAAAAAAACAACAAAATGATCCAACACCTATCAACCATGTGAAAAACTAATTACCCGCTTAAACTTAAAATCTTGTTGTCCCACCTTAAGCAGAAATAATTGCAACACTTCTGATGACTGGAGATCAGTCTTTCACTTACTTCTAGGACTAGGATTTACTCCTATGTTTTTGGTCTTGCTGCATAATCCAGTTGCACTTGAGTTTCAGTTTACAGACTGAAGATCGGATATTCTCCTTTAGGATTTTCTGGTAGAGAGCAAAATTCATGTTTCTCTCAATTGCTGCAAGTTATCCAGGCCCTGATGCAGAAAAGCATCCCCACAACATCACACTTCCTCCACCATGCTTGACTGTAGGTATGATGATCTTTTGTGAAATTCTGTGTTTAGTTTATGACAGGTGTAACAGGACCTCTGTCTTCCAAACAGTTCCACTTTCAACTCATCAGTCCAAAGAACATTCTCAGAAAAAGGTTAGAAGTATATTTAGAAGTATACTTTAAAAAGCTTTTTGATGGAGAAGAATTGAGGTTCAAACCTGGGTGATTAAGAGTCCAGCTAACACCCCTGAATAGGCAAAATCTACATGCATTAAAGAAAGACAAGCAGCCTAACAATAGTATAGGTAACCTTGGTAAATATGAACAAAAAAGGCTGTGTTTAACATTTTCATATTTTGTTACAAACAATTCACTAAAATACTCTGCTCTCATGGGTATCAAACAATTGCAAACACAACACAGGTATATATATAAACTTTGTTAAATACATGTGTGCCACAATTATTGGTACCCTTATTTTTTTAGTACACCGGGGTGACTAGGAACAGGAAATTGTTCATTCCATGACTTCTTGTTTCAAAGGGGTATAAATATGAGGTAACACATTTCAAATTCCCTTAGTCATTCATCACAATGGGCAAGACCAAGGAAGGTACAAAAGAAAAGTCCCTCATGCCCACAGAAAGGTACAAAAGAAAAGTCCCTCATGCCCATGGTTAAATATGGTGGTGATTCTTGAATGTTTTGGGCTATTTTTCTGCCAGAGGACCTGGACATTTTGTTAGGATACATGGCATCATGGACTCAAATAAATAAATCAATTCCAGCAGGACGATGATCTAAAACATCCATAAAAATCAACAGAAGAATGGTTTACTGTCCACAAAATCAAGATCATGCCATGACCATCCCAGTCCCCTGACCTGAAAACCATAGAAAACCTGTGGTGTGAACTGAAGAGGAGAGTCCACCCGCGTGGACCTCGAAATATGAAGGATCAGGAGAGATTCTGTATAGAGAAATGGTTTCAGATCCCTCGCCATGTATTCTCCAACCTCATCAAGTATTAAGACTCAGAGCTGTTATCTTGGCAAAGGGGGCTAGCACAAAGTATTGACTAAAAGGGTGCCAATAATCGTTGCACACATATATTAAAAATTATATATATATTTTTTTGGATAAACGTGTATTTTTGTGAATTGTTTGAACAAAAGAGCAAAATGTTAAACAATAAAGACATTTTCTCACAGCCTTGCTCATATTTACCAAGGGTGCCAATATTAGTGAAGGGCATTGTATATCTTAAAAAACAAGTCGAATATAAATAATGTTAACTTGGACCTAATTCATTCTGTCAGTGGAAATGTTCATGAATAAAAAGCTCCAAGGTCTCAGATAAATAGCCAGAATATTACTGTATAACTTTAAATAATGAGCCCCATGTTTAAACAGTTGAATTACATTCATAAAGTAACTCTGTACTGAGTGGTCATGTGGAATTTAATTTCACAGTCAAAGAGGTCCCTAGCTACAAAGTTTGAGGATATAAAATTCAAAACGTATAGGCTAATAACTACGGACTGATAATGTTAACTTGACTGTGGCTGTATCTGCTCCAGTGAAATGTTATTTCTTCTTTTATTAAAACAGTTTCCATTAAATAAGTTATGTTGAATAATCTTGAAAGTAGAGAATGGTGCAGAATTCTCAGCACCCCCACTACCTGCTAGTAGGCTAGAGATCTTTATTTACAATTTTAAGATTTGAAGTGTCAGCATGAATTGGTCACCTTCACAGCGTGGCACAGGGAAGTTCCAGTTGCGACTTGTGCCATGAAGGCAGGTGAGAGAGGTCTCTCCAATTAGGGAATAACCTGGCAGGCACTCGAACGACACTGTCATCCCGACACTAAAGTCACTGCCAATCACGATGCCATTCCTGAAGGGTCGGGGGTCGGGACAGCTCTGAAGCTGGTAGGCTGAAGTCCAGAAAACAGCAACATAATGAGCCTACAAGGTACTGTATGCAGACATTACTGTAAAATATACCTGACAACACTTTCCAGGCATGCATATGTACAAAAGTAAGAAGAGTATGACCCCCCCCAAACCAATAAAATTTCATAAACCTTTCATAATCGTCCATTCAAAGAAAACAGCATGTTAGACACAAGTTAAGATATTTATTTATTTATTTATTTATTTATTTATTTATCTATTTTTTGCACTATCCTTTATGAGGGCAAGTATGTAAAACTGAGGAAAGCAAGAATGTGTTCTAATTACAACCAGTATAAGTTGTATATAACAACAGAAAATGTGAGTTTCCAATATCTACAGCACAACATTTCCCTTATAAGTCACGAGCAAGCTTCATTTGATCTTATCCCAAGAAGTGTCCTAGTTCACATAGGGCCATATTGAGCGCATGTAGTAAGCAATCTGCAAATCTGCACACACTGCTAATAAATCCTATGGACATTTCAATGGATATGATGCATGTCCAATAGTTATTAGCTATTTGCACTTTGATGAGTACCTCTACAGTATATGGCATGTTCTTTATATTAGGCTACTATTGGATGCTTTTTTTGTCTCCTTATACAGTAATCTTCTACTTCTGATGTCTATACTTTGTATAAGCCTAAATTAGGTTCTTTTTGTCTCCTGCTATTTAAACTAAAGGGAGCGGCACTGATACAACTGAAAAACACCAATTGACTCAAGAAAAACCTGGCAACCTCAAAAAAACGCAAACCTGCACAATAGTCATTTCAATATATTCAAATCCCTCATCTAGAAAATCAAGCTCAGTGAGTAACTAGAATCTAAATACAGAGTACTTTCTTGGCATATATATTGGTGCACCTTTTGGCCAATTCTGGATATATGTACACATACACTTTTTTTCATACATAATATGAACATGTAGCTTAAAGGTTTAAACAAACAAGGCATGATGGCCTGCTGATCACAGTGATTAGAATATAGTGAATGATTAGAAAACTCCACACGTACAAAGTGCATGCTGTGGAAAAGGTCAGCTTTATTAACGGAGACTGTTTCATCAACATTTCACTTGTTGGTTTAATCTCTTTGATTAAATTAGTGTCATTTATTTGGACAAATGCAACAGGATTAACTACTGTAATAAAATGTTTACTAACTTAACCATTTCATGTAAACATTCCCTGTAAAGCCTGGAAGTCATGTTTTGGAGAGTAAAGTGAAGGTGAGCTCACCCTGGTATGTAATGTGGAATCCAGGCTTGTTCTGTGAATAATCACTATGGAAGAAGAAGCTTGTCTCATGGGTGGTGCTGAACAGAGATTCTGGCACCTGAGGCCCACTGAACCTGTCAATCACGGCACTGGTCTCTGCTGTCCCACTCCGGATCTCCAGATAGTCATGGATGGCCTCAGTGGAGAAGTTAAGAAACTGCAGGTGGATTCCTAATCGAATACATTTTAAAATTACAAACTTCTCAGTACTAACACCGCAAATCCTGTACAAAATCTCTACTAAAGTCTATTCCAAAGCCGATGAAACTTTTATAGTTGATTTGATCTAATTTATTTTCCTCAACATTAACTTTTGTTAGACCAGAATGCTTCAAGTTGCATAAAAGGTGCATTTCCACTATTCAATTTGTTTGTCATTCTTCTTCATTAACTAATTATCCTGGACAGGGCTGTGGTGGATCCGGAGCCTATCCCATGGAGGAAACCCACATGGATGATGTGACGAACCTGTGTAACGCCACACAGACAGTAACCTGAGCTCAGGATCTAATTGAAGACTCTGGCGGCATCAACAATTTTCACCCTTATTACCAATTCCTGTTCTATAGTTCGGCCTTCATCTGTTGTAGTCTGTGGGCTAACCATCCATCCATCTTCCATATCAATATTTATCCATCTTATCAATCTCCTATGTTAACTTGCTATTGAACTTGGTTACAGATAAAGTTAAAGCACAATAGTTAAACAATATAACAGTGCTTGGGAGATAAAATTAGCGTGTCTAACTACTTACTGTAACTGGCAACATTAGCACAGTACTGTGTTTAGATAGCCAACTATCTTAGCTACTATAAATGATAAGCCAATACTTTTAAGCATATACACTTCTAGTTTAGGGGAAAGAATTAGCAGTAGTGTGTGGACAGTGTGTGTGGGTGGAAATATACATTCTCATAAAATACATTTCTGTAATGGTCATTTAGCCATACCAAAGCCAATGGGTAAAGTGACAGTCCAGGTGCAGTCAAGACCACTGGGGTAATTTCCAGGATATCCAGGGCTCAGGATCACACCGCTCATTTCAGTCAGGGATCCTCCACACTGAGCTGTAGAGAAGCCAGTACAAACTCATTTTACAAACACAACTCCTCAATATCATGCTGTTTTTTAATGGGATTGTTTAATTTTTTATTTCTAGTGTCCATGAACTGTCTTGTTTAATGGTTGACTCACTCTTGCTTGTCATAAAATAAGCCATTTATCCAGAAAGGACTCTTGGAAAAGTTCTTGTTCATTTCAATCAAGAAATAAATTCTACTCCTCTCACCCTTAGAACCATGCTTTACTCAGTTCTGGAGCTGGAGTAACCTGGAGTTCTAAAGAAATGCGTGATAGAAAATCTAGGACTATCCATATCCTGGCCCAGCACATGCAGTTTCCATCACATAAAGCTACCAGTGAAGTGTGCCAATATGCTGGTGAAAATATAAAAGTTTGAGTGCAAACTTCCACTAAAACACAACCAAAACATTTTCTGTGGCTGAATCTCAAACGGTGTTCCACTGTGCACAGAGTGCACTACTCAGAGTGTATATTACTGCACCATATGGTGGGAGGACACTATGTGGATTGGAATCCATTTGAGATTCTGTTTAACTTAAAGATGGCAGATTTTAGTTGTATCACGGGAAAGAAGTATGAAATCAAGCTCAATACTGACTGGGTAAATGAATAAAAACAAATCTGCAGCAACAAATTGTATTATGCAGTTATGAGGGTGCCTCTTAAATTGCACGAAAAGGAAGAAGGATGACTTTGACACTTTTATCTGGCTCATGTGGTACTTGGGCAGGAAGGGTGACAGAATTCAGCATGGCTACTTAAGCACAATAGATGGATACTTAAGGTGGTGGAAATAGAAACCGAATGCAGGGTAATGCAGGTTCATTTACAGAACAGAGCTGTGCACACTGTCTGATGGAAAATAATAAGACTGATGCCTAATTGTTGCTGATTCACAAAGCAAAGAACACACACTTCTGAATCATTAAACAACAGCACTTCAAAGAGTCCTGTCTGGCTTCAAACCGAACAACACTTTTATTACAGTGATAGATCAGTTGCCTCTTGTTTTGACATAACCCTCCTTTTCTTCACACCTTTCTTATTTCTAATGTTAAACAGGATAGAACCTGCAGTACAAAAGCTTGCAAGAAGAAACAAAAAGCACAACCTGATTGAATTCTGATCCCAATTACTTACTTTCTTTTTTAAATAAGCACCTGGGAGAACCAACTATCGGCATGGTCTGGTTTGTGACAGTGAAGGATTTACCCAATAGGAAAGCAGTGAAATGTTTAAGGAATGATTAAATGGCATTTCCGACTGAAATAAAGGATAAAGCTGAAAAGTTTAATCTGGTAAGGCTAACTGTGGTAAAACGTGTGTGTGTGTGTGTGTGTGTGTGTGTGTGTGTGTGTGTGTGTGTGTGTGTGCACATTTCAGTAATGGAAGAATGCCTTCAAAAGGGTAGAAGCAACAGAGATTCACAGAGAGTAAAGTACAAAGGGACAGAGAGGTTTTCCTTGATCAGTAACAAGCCAACACGCATTGAAACATGTTACCGCAAAACAGAAAGCATAAAGATAAACAAGGTGTCCGTTGATCAGTAACAAACGTTTCAAGAACATAAACTTGAGCAGAGTGTGAACTGCTGTCACAGGTATCTCCGGATGTCCAGGTGGAAAGCCCTAGAAACTAAAGAAGACCTCATGCAGAAATGGTCTGAGAACGAAAACTCTGGTACAAACTATTTTATGGTATTGACCCTACAGATTTTTGTTGGATTTGTGGATAAAAATTGTTTCAGGGGATACAGTATCTCACAGAAGTGAGTACACCCCTCACATTTGTGTAAATATTTGATGATAGCTTTTCATGTGACAACACTGAAGAAATGACACT
>JAFFST010052131.1:58138-79601 GCA_022414735.1 Noturus placidus
GTATAGCCTAGGCCATCTTTATGTAGAGTAACAATTCTTTTTTTCAGATCCTCAGAGAGTTCTTTGCCATGTTGAACTTCCAGTGACCAGTATGAGGCAGTGTGAGAGCGATGACACCAAATTTAACACACCTGCGACCTTGTAACACTAACAAGTCACATGACACCAGGGAGGGAAATTGGCTAATTTGGCCCAATTTTCATTTAGGGGCCATCCCAATTTTAAATTTTCATTTAGGGGTGTACTCACTTTTGTTGCCAGCGCTTTAGACATTAATGTCTGTGTGTTGAGTTATTTTGAAGGGACAGCAAATTTACACTGTTACACAAGCTGTACACTCACTACTTTACATTGTAGCAAAGTGTCATTTCTTCATTGTTGTCACATGAAAAGCTATCATCAAATATTTACACAGATGTGAGGGGTGTACTCACTTTTGTGAGATACTGTAGCTATAGCCTAAAATGGTCCACCCACTGGCCACTGAGCATCTGATATCCTTTGTACACTTTTCTGGCCACAAGTCTCAGAATCTTGTTCTCCACACTTCTGTGTCAATGCATTTCTGAACTTTTGATCACTCCAATACTGAGATTTAGCTTTATATTGTCACAGGATTAAAAAATGTTTACAGAATCCCATCTGTAAGATTTTAAAAACTTTTTAAAAAATTAGTTAGTGGTGAATGATAAAGATTGCCTTGCATGTTTACCGATGCAATATGGGAGAACGTCTGTGGCTAGTCATCTATTTGTCTCTTTCTCTGAAAGTAGAGTTGGTACACAATGTACCAATGTAACTTTCTCTGAAAGTACACAATGTACTAGACTCTCTAGCTAATTCTAAAGGTCTGGCTTGTGAGCATGGGCGTGTCCCCCCCAATGTTGAGGAAATACCAATCTCTCGACCCAATATACTGTACAAGACATTTTCTATATGTCCCAGTTTAATCAACCCTGTAACCCTGAAAACCCCTGAAGAACGGGAAGAACAAGCAAACTCCACACACACAGAGTGGAGAAGAGAATCAAACCCTCAACCCTGGAGGTGCAAGGCAAATGTGTTAACCAGTTAGCCACCGTGACCCCACTCCATGTTACCATGGATGTAACTATGCATTCTTTGGTGGGGTTGTGTCCCCCCCAGTGTTGAGGAAATACCAATCTGTCCCCCCAATATCCAGTACAAAATATTTTCTATACGTCCCCATTTAATGAACCCTGACAACGGATCTGTCTTTTCTTCATATATTCTATTTATTTATGTTTATTCCTTTTTAATATATTTTCGTTTGTTAAAGAAAACAGGTATGTGCCCCGATCCAATTGTACACTAGGTTGCGTCCATACCCATCGCAAGTTTGTTAATATATTTTAGCCGCTCAGTCTGTAAGAAATGGAGACAGCAGCCAAGTGTAGAAAAGTGCAGCTAACGTCAGTTCCGGTTTTTGACCATTAACGTTACATTCACTTGCATATCCCTGTGCCGAGTTCGTTGGACCCCCCTAATGTCCATACAATGGTTACGCCCTTGCTTGTGAGGCTAGCCAGGGGGCTTTATACGTGTAGTCTTTACCAGTACAGCTTTGAGTGGATGTTTACAGTTTGAGACAGGGGAAAATAATATAGACAACTACCTGGTGTGCATAGTCATGAGTCTGGTTTGAGTACTGCAAATTAACAATGAAAGACATCTTCCATTTGGTGTCTTTCCGAGAACACATAATGATGCCTACACTCGTGCTTGTTTTGCACGTCTTGTTTTGATGTGTTTGTTCTGGGACCCTTATACTGCACAAATCCAATAAAGTAAATGAGATCAATCTAATTATTTTTATTTAGCTCTTTGTGTTAATGCTCTGCTCTATCACATTGCAAATCAGTGAATAAAGCTGTCACAACACCAGATCAGCTCCCCTGCCCATTCAAACTGCTGCAGCTGTCACTGATCATTTGCTCATTTTTAGTTCTCTCTCCATAAATGTTTACTCTAAAAAAATCCTCCTTTTCTCTCACCATCTGCTTATCAAACGGCCATTTTCACTTGTATCATGCTCATTGTTCTAATTAATTTAGATACATCTAATTTTGTTGCCTGGAAACCCAAGATTGGACTACATTACACTGACAGATAAGATTGTCTGCTGAAAATCACCTCCATTTTATGAACTTCTGGTCTTAAAAAAATGGTTCAACTCCCGTTTTTCCTGAAAACTTGTTAATGCTGAAAAGTTCATAACTATAAAGAAGAATGCTTTTCAGTGTTTTTGGGATTTAGTTTCTCTGGCCTCAACTTGAATTTAAACCTGCACTGAGAGAATACAAGAGGATAACCTCTCACATGGAGCGCTCGGTCCATTTAACACATCCAAGTGTAATATTAACTTCATTATTCGTATCAACGAAACCCATTCTCTACAACCCAGCCACCCACTTATAAATAAATGTGCTTTATTTTGTGTTATTATATTTATTCATATTCACTCAAGCCCAGGGATGTGTTGTGCCTTATCTGAGCTGAACAGAAAGCGCTCGGAAATTAGTGTTAAAAAAAGTGATATTGTGGGTTTTGGGAGCGCTTTCATTAAAGATGTGAGTAAGCAGCTGGATGGTTAATTATTCAGACTTCATTTTCATGATTTTCAGCTTGGCTAGAGGTAAAACAGTAGGAATAATAAAGCTTTGAGCTGGAGATTCTTTTATAAGGATTTGAGAAATGTACAGAAATAACCAATATGCATTTGGCAGGGCGTGGACAAGCGCCGATTTGTGAATGGAGGGCGGAGCCGAAGAAGGTGAGTGGTAAGGAGGTCACACCTGTGGGGAATATTTGCTAATGAATATTCTCTGTTTCAGTGAGACAAGGCAAGAATAAAAGAGCTGTCCCCAATCAAGCAGGGATGCATACCGCATACCGGTGAGTGTGCAGGGGGGTACATACCAAGCCTTTTCAGGCTGTAATCAAACTTTGATCCAACAACACTTGGTTAAAGAGGAGGCATTGAGGAATGCACGTTTGGTGAAGATGAGGATTGTGCACAGGGATCTTCACAAATACCCGATGGTGCCTATCCTCATTGAATTTCGAGGCCAAAACAATAGAGTAGTGGCGATGGTTAGCCCGAACCTCACCAATCTGCTAATTCTGGGGACAAATTGACCAGGGTTTGACCAAGTGAGAGTAATTGCTGGATAGCAGGTCCAGCCGAATGCTGCACTCTCTCCTACTCACATTTTTCAGTAATTCACGATAAATTATATTGAGTGACGCATGACACTCAGACGCAGGAAGAAGTGACCCAATTGTTGGTTCCGCAGAGCCGTCAGGAATTGGTATTCCAGGCAGCTCAAGAACGAAAGAAAAAGTAAAAGCACCGGAGTGTTAAGCCTGCCTCTGTCTTCCTTCTCTTTGCCAGACTTCCAAGGTTGTCACGGATGCATTTTGCTAAGCATTTTAAATTGAGGTTTCAGAAATAACTGGGGGAACAAAAAATAACTAAGGATACAGTCAAACTCTTTTAGTCACATTCCTATAGCATATAGTACTTTGTACTATTGCACTTTATTTTGTAAAATTCAGTAGGGTGGTTTTCCAGATGTGTCCTTGCCGATATTTGTTCACCACTGACAATCCAAGTGAATGAGTACATGTACAGCGGATTCCAAAAGTCTGACACTGCTACAAAAAATGCTTCTACAGGGTGTCCCAAAAGTCTCCAGACATAGTGGAAATTAACACTTTTTTTCTCCACACAGCCTTTAAGAATGCCTTTGACAAAAGAAGAACGTATTGAAATAATTCTCATTGCTGGAATGGGAAGCTGTCACAAGATTGTGATGGACTGTAATAGGAAGCAAATCCCACAGGACACTGTTAGCAAAGTTATTTACAAATTCAAAAAACTGGAAGTGGTGAAGACCAACCGAGAAGCGGACGCCCACGAACATCCACTGATGAAGGCATAACCGACGTGGTGCTGGCAAATACAGTATGAAGACTTTTGGGACACCATGTATTTTGTATTATTTTCTAATTTAATTGAAAAAAAAAAACACTTTATATGATCAACAACAAAGCATAAGCTTAAAAATATTTACATAGTAAAAAATTACTTTCTTAGTATTTGGTATGTCAGCCTGTAAAAACTGGTGATCCATTTTAGATCAAATCCAGTGGAGTATTGTCTGAATATGTGCTTCAATGGAAGGCATAAAACTCAGGGGAAGTCTAACCTTTTGAATAAACGAATTAACATGGTGAGTATCACAAATATGCTTACATTTATATAGTGACCTAGAAATCGTTTCAATATTGAATATTCAAGAAACTAAAAAACAAATATATTTTTTTTTCAAACTTCTAAAACATTCTATTTATTTCCAGTTTTAAACAAACAAACAAAAAACAATAAAAAAAAAACAAACAAATGTTGGACCTCACTGAACACTCAGTTCGCCTATAGACTTTCAATCTGCTGAATTATCATACCAAGGCAGAGTGGCACAGGGTAATTCCATCTCCTCACCGGTCCTGGCATACATGTGATGTGAGCATTGCCCTGGATAAGAACAACAGAAGATGCTGTAAATACAATTTCATACATTTTCATACTTACAGTACTGTGTAAAAGTCTTAGGCACCATATTATTTTGACCAAACTTTGTTTACATAAGAGACACTTTTCAGACAAAAATAAAAATCCATAATGAAAACTGCTGAAGCTGAATGATTTTGCTGCAGAAGTCCCTTGCATTGCTCTACAGCATTTCTTTACTTTTGCACAGTACTCTCTCTCTCTCATATATGTTATTAAATATACTGTATATTCAGATTATTCAAATAACAGTATCGTTAAAAAAGGGTGTAGTATCACCTGTAAAGAATATCCCTGTTCACACTGAAACATAACTACATCTCCCACCATGTAGCGGTCCCCCACTTTGATACCATAGGTAGGAGTCTGAGGCTCTGGACAAGAATCAAGACCGATTGCTGTGGACACAAAAAAAAAATAATATATATATATTTTTTATAAATATGATTAGAAATTAAATTCAGAATGTAATAACAAACAGCTATGGCAACAAATACATGAAGAATGTTACATAACTACAGGGTTAGATAAAGTGTTAAAAGTTAGTTTTAAATTTGAGAGTAAATCTCTTTTGAGTTTAATTGAAAAGTGCTGTTGCTTTGTTTTATGGATAAACTAGTGGCAGGTTGTTGTGTACAGCAGGTGCAGCTCTCCCAGCGTTCACATACAGATCATCTGGATATTTTGAGAGTAAATTTTAACTGACTGTCACTGTCCTATTTCCATACATTTCATTTAATGCCAAAGAAGCCTACAGAGGCTAAGTGTTGTCACTAGCTGTTATTTTATCATAAAGACATCTTTAAAGGTCTACTAATAAAAAAAATCCCTGAGAGAACAGATGCCTCTGTCATTCCACATAAATCACTGGATGAGGAACGAGGATTGCAAGGTTTTGGTAAAAGAAGGACTATTAGACCATAGTTGCATTCTCTCAGCAGTACTTTAGTATTAAACATTGTTCCCACTCTTGCATCATGGATAACACATAGCTAAAGTAGAAAGTGAGTTAGATTTCTTCACATGCCACAGGTGTTGAATTGCAGTCTAGTCTGCACCCGCAGTATAGATTTTTAATAAGAGATGAGCGGATGGATCTCAGTGGTGGGTATGAAGCTGCCCTCTGGTTGTACCTGTGTATTCCAGATGGAAGCCTGCTGCTGAAACACTGATGTCAGATACAAAGTTCAGGTAAAGGTTGTTGGACGTGCTGTTCAGCAGTTGAGGAATGGTTGTCCCTGAAAGAAATGCAGCAATATCTTTTACTCTGTGTACAATGTATTGAAGATTACACACACACACACACACACACACACACACTCACACACACACAAACACACACACACACCTTAACCTTAGTAAATTTTGTAAATAAAAACCAAGAAAGCAGTTTTCCTAATAGGGACCAGCTACAGTAAATGTTACCCCACAAGGTCAAAATTATCAGATATTTACTCCCTACTAACATATAAAATGGCATCCACCCACCCCAACCCACCCGAACACTCATGCACCCACACATCCACGATACGGCTGAAACGGTAACCAGTTTCACGATAAAATTCCCAGACAGTTAGTATTACCATGTCACATTTAATCATCATTAAAACTGTGCGCGATTTTCGTGATTTGTAAAACTAGCAGTTGTAAAACTTCGACACACCCAGCATGAGTCTGACACAGGCACAGCATGCAACATTGCTGTTTTTTGAGCGTGTAAACATGGCGTAAGGAGCACTTGGGACATTTTCCAAGCCTCTCAGACGACCAAATCCAAAGTGTGGTCATATTTAGGATTTTATAAAAAATGCTGAGGGAAACTTAATAGAAGATGGTAACCCTGTCTGCAGAGCTTACCATCAGAAAGTTACTGTGAAAGGGAGTAACACGTTCACTTTTAAATGATGTCAGTGTGTATCAGAACTTTTTGTACATTTTCAGCACATCTGAACAATACAGTGATAATACTGATAACCGTGATAGTTTTGGTCACGATAATCATGATATTAAATTTTCATACTGTTACAACTCTAATCCAAGACATCCAACCATCCACCTAACAAACTAATCCACACCCACAACCTCACCCACCCCATCACACAAGGTTAACATTCATGATACAGCTAACACCATAATGCATGTTTTTAAAATAAATCAAATTGTTTCTGATCTGTCTTGTGGTTACTGATTATCCTCGAAATTCATCACTGGTTGGGAACAAACCAATAGCAACAAAAACCCTAAAGATATTATTTTAATAAGTAAGTAAGTAGATAAATAAATAA
The DNA here is from genome assembly GCA_022414735.1 of Noturus placidus. Lineage (NCBI taxonomy): Eukaryota > Metazoa > Chordata > Actinopteri > Siluriformes > Ictaluridae > Noturus > Noturus placidus. The sequence continues at coordinate 65,018 of JAFFST010052131.1, forward strand.
ATAAACATACACATCATATATATATATATATATATATATATATATATATATATATATATATATATATATATAGGAGCAAAAGTTCTCTAACATCCACCCACTCTGTGATGTCGTCATGGATGTCGTCATCCTATTACTAACATGTCGCCATGCAGTAGTTAAGGTTACCAGGATACCAGGAGAAACATTTCAGAGAATGAATCATTCTGTGAATTAATAATCCACACAAGTCAATGGCCTGAATGAAGCATCACTGTAAGGTACAATCTCTATATTGTGTAATTTCATCTGAACTATTCTGAAGTATCATTGAAACTATCTCAACTATTTTGTGCACTCCTGAAATCGGCTGTCAGTGAGCTTCCTGTTCTAGATTAGCAGTTTGTCCATTTCACAATGGCTGCCACGTTCACAATATAAAAGTATTATAGCCACGTTAAAAGGCACCATGGGTCAGCGCTTGTACATGCAGCAGTGGAGTGGAGGCTAGCATTGTTCCTCACAGTCACATAAAGGTGCAGATCCCAAAAGACCTGGCAAATCTGTGTATCCTCTCCTGCTGCACCCATTGATTGACACACACTGATAGCTTACCAGGGTCCTGGCATCAATGTGCTTACACTAGTCACTTTGTTTGTGAACAAAACACAAGCAGTGCAACAGTCGGCGGTGTCCAATAATAGCCCCACCAGTAAAGAAGATTAATTGGTCACTCAAAGACAACATGATGGTTGTAAAAAGTTAAGCATCTCAAAGGTTTGGCTCTAATAAGATTAAGTTGGTCTGGATGTAAGATTATTCTTGGATTTGTAGGCTGATTTCGTGAGAACAAAAGCGATAATGAGAGTCTCATGATCAATTCTTCCACTTACAGCAATTATGTGTTACTCAAACACCAAAGATTAGAGAGCTATTTAGAGATCACAAAAGGAAGAAGCATAAATGCACTATGTAAGTCAAGATCTCGCTTCAAACTGCTTGCTCCAAATTGAATATGTGTAAAAGCATGTTCTTACCTGAATAACTGCCCAGTCTCGGTGCGTTGTTGTCAGCTCCATCATAGAAATCCAGAGAATCCCAATTGTGTTCAGTGGCAAAACTTACCACTTGGATCTGATAAAAAGGATAAAAGTACACGAACGTGAATGCAATGATACGATCAGGCCCTAAAAATTACAAACACATGATACGATACCTTTCCATAACTGAACAAACACAATTCTAAAACTAAATGAAAAGCTCAAGCTACATCATGTCGTCCACATTGGCAAATTAAACATTTGCCACATACAAAATGAGTTAGATTCATTTATTGAAGTTTAACTTTTTACACTGCTGTATGTGCTACTGACAGTGTAAAAAAAAAAAATAGGTTCATTTGAAGGACTTGCTTCTTTTCTCACCTGGATTCCAGCTCCCTCGGGCACTGACACCTTCCACACACAGTTTAGATTGTTGTCATAAGGTTCAGGGTAGCCTGGGGACAGGATGGTGCCCTTACGTGCCATTAAAACCCCTCCACATGGAACTGTCAAGGCAAAGCCCCCAGAGAGAAGTGATCAGAACACTGCTTAAGAAATGACTGCAACATACAGTGGTGCTTGAAAGTTTGTGAACCTTTTAGAATTTTCAATATTTCTGCTAAAATATGACCTAAAACATCATCAGATTTTCACATAAGTCCTAAAAGTAGACAAAACAAACTTCCACAAACGCGTTGTGAAAATCAGACTTTGACAGATCCCTGTTCTTTAAATAAAACAGGGCGCTCACACACCTGACTCTAATTTCACCTAAATTCACAGAGGTTCACATACTTTTGCCACTCACAGATATGTAATATTGGATCATCTTCCTCAATAAATGTAAAGTATAATATTTTTTGTCTCATTTGTTAACTGGGTTTTCTTTATCTACTTTTAGGACTTCTGAAAATCTTATGATGTTTTACGTCATATTCATGCACATGTATAGAAAATCGTAAAGGGTTCACAAACTTTCAAGCACCACTGTAGACACAGGTCTGTATTGTAGCAGGACTGGATTTCGATGACTAATTGGAACCTTATCAAAGGTTCTTCTCCAGGATGATGATTAACAAAGATGAAATAATTTTTACATTTACGAGGGGAAAAAAAACAGGCGCATTTCTGTGTAATGTTATTTTAGAAGCATACATACCAGTAGGTATAATGAATCAAAAACATGCTCATGTCTGGGAAATGCTCAAAGGCAGTAACTGGTAAAGTAACTTGTATTGACTTGAATAAAGCATTCGTTTCTGCAAGTAACCCCTACTGATTTTTGAAATAGACATTTACATTTCAGACAGACATAAAAAAAAAAAATGTTTGGAAGCCCTTGTGGGTTGAAGAATATCATGTTTCAAACTTTTTGGCCTGATCATTTTGCTCATTCACGTTGCACATTTCTGAGAATTTATTTGGCACATTTGAAACCAAGCAATTCACAATTCAAACGACATTTAACAGAGTGACATATGTCTGTCTCCCAATGGAGACACTAGTCTAGGCAATTTTCCCTGTTTGTTGAAGTCAGAGAGTGGATCAGTCAATAATAAAAGCGTGGGCTGCTATCTTACTTTGCCAGGACAAATCTTTTTTTTTTTTTTTTTTTTTTTATACCCAGCCTTGGTATGATGCTATCTGTCGAGGACAACCCAGAAAAATCCAGAGGTCAGAGCCAATCACTTTGTTTAAAGAACTAAGAACATGTCAGGACATACTTGTAGATATTAGAGACAGAGACAGGCAGTGTATGTGTGTGTGTGTGTGTGAGAGAGAGAGAGAGAGAGAGAGAGAAACAGCATTAGAAGACAGGATATGGAGAATTGCTCAATATATCTAGCCAGATGGTTAAATTATTAAAGCAATTCAGTTCACAGCAATTTCTGGCTCATTAATATTTTAGTGCTGGTACACAGAATGCATTATGTGCGCAGGTAATCACAGGAAATCTCTGCAGTTTCTGAACTTGCGTTTGAAAACCAGGAGGAATCTAAGTAAAACAGAGCAAGGCCAGGCACATACCATCCTGTAAGAAATGCAAAGGGGAGACAGCCAAGACACTGCGAGGAAGTACAAGTACAAAAATGTTCACTGAATTAATTAAAAATGAGGGTGCTCTGTCTAAGTTTGCCTGTTCACACACCCACGTCCCGTTCCACACTTTTTAAACCTGACTAATTGCACAGTTGAGGGGAAGCACTGTGCCCGTTGCATCAAGGGACTTATGTGCAGTGTCTCTGTTTTCTCTAGATTTAAGCTTCCTAGCTCTGAGCCTGCTATCTTCCTACTAGAACTGCTAATTAACCCTCTTCACCTCAAGACTGTGACAGTGCATGTTAATTTTTAAGTGCTCCAGTTCTTTTCTTAATAAGTTCTAATAAATGCTGTAAACCATATAGGATAGTAACTGAAGAGATGATGTGACACTCACCCATGCAGGTGGGCAGGGTGTCATTCCACTGTGCCAGGGTATCGGGAACTGTTTCGCAGCGGATAGCTGTGGAGCCTTGCAGAATGTAGCCTGGGTTGCACTCAAACATCACAGCTGAGCCCACAGAGAAGTCATTACCAATGCGCCTGCCAAAGCGAGGCTCGGGCACTGAGCTGCACTGTGTGGCACTGGTCCGTGGTACGGCTGTATGGCACAGCAAGAAACAACTGTATTATCCAACCAAAAACTTACATATACTTAAAACTTGTTGGTAGCCTATGCCTGCTGGAATGAAAAAAAAATGCTCAGTGTTAAATAAATATTTTGAAATTGTAGTTTTTGTAATTGATTTTTTTTTTTTGAAAAGATAGACAAAATAGTAAAAAGCACATTTTGACTATTTAAGTTATGCAATGGTGAAAACAATGGCAAAAGATATGGAAAAAACATGTGCGGTATTCGGCCGAATTTTTCATTATATTCGGTTTAGGCTAAGAATTTTCATTACGGTGCATCTTAATATATGTATATATGGGATATCTCTCTGAGAGAGAGCGCGAGAGAGAGAGAGACAGAGAGAGAGTGTAAGAGAGAGAGAGAGAGAGAGAGAGAGACAGAGAGAGAGAGTAAGAGAGAGAGAGGGAGAGAGTGTAAGAGAGAGAGAGACAGAGAGACAGAGAGAGAGTGAGAGAGAGACACAGAGAGAGAGTGTAAGAGAGAGAGAGAGGGAGAGAGAGAGAAAGAGAGGAAAGAGAGAGAGAGAGTGTGTGTGAGAGAGAGAGAGAGTAAGAGAGAGAGAGGGAGAGAGAGAGAGACAGAGAGAGATTGTGTAAGAGAGAGAGAGACAGAGAGACAGAAAGAGAGAGAGTGTGTGTGAGAGAGAGACAGAGAGAGAGAGTAAGAGAAAGAGAGAGACAGAGAGAGAGAGAGTGTGAGAGAGGGAGAGAGAGAGAGAGAGGGAGAGAGAGACAGAAAGAGAGGAAAGAGAGAGAGAGAGAGAGATTGTAGATAAACCTGTGTTTTGTTTGCAGGTGTTTGATGTCCATGACAGCAGAGTATTTTTGTGAATTTTTTTTAAACAAAAGATCAAAAGGTTAAACAATAAAGACCATTTTTCACAGCCTTCTTTGCTCACATTTACCAATGGTGCCAATATTAGTGGAGCGCACTGTAAATGTAGACCATTTACCATATAAATAATGCACATCAGGGTGTGCTGTTATAGGAGATTAATCAGTCCTGGGGTGCAATGCAAATCGGAATTACCATTATCAGAAAGAAGTAAAAGTACTGTTGAATAAGTGTTGTTTCTCTTACAGCATAACAATTTCCCAATGAGTACAATTTATCATTGACTAAAAAAACAACCAAAAAACCATTTATAGTTAGATTATGGAACGTCAGTGAGACAACTTAATTCCTTAGTTCACTTAGTCTTCTTTATTATCTCTCTCTTGATTTAATAAGGCACAATAAAACCCTCAACATTTCATGAGAATCCCCTAAACACAAACTCATCTAATCAAGAATTATATGACCATTAAATAACAACCTTTTTTTTTTAAAGATCCGTGTATTGTTCTGCTTCGATGATGTGGATTGTCTCCAGGTGAATGAGTTGTTACTATAGAAACAATATTGTATTCAAATGAGTGCATTAAAATAAACCTGCCATTTGAATTTGAGCTGTTATTACTATCAGAGCTTTCATAACAGAAAACGAGTCAACACCTTCTGACCAATCAGACTGAAGAATTTAACAGCGCTGTAGTATAATCTTCTACATTAATGGATTATTGAGACAAGATAGACCACTTGTAAAGTGAGAGAATGTGGCATTATTTGAAGGGTACCTTTCACATTCATGAGCCTTTAGTAAAGCTTATAAAAAGCTTTGACTATCATTCCAGACTACTGTATTCATAATAATTTTATATCTTACAATTATTAGTTTCTGTATGAAGTTATTAATTAAAGGCTCATGCATGAAGCTTTAACAAGTCCTCTGTTAAGCATCCACATGTTTTTTTTTTTTTTTTTTTTCATTAAGTACATTTATCTTAATCTACCTTCACACACGAGCATGGAATTGAATACGCCGGAAGTGAATGATGGTGATCCTTTTCAATTTTCATAAAAAATTACACTTATAATACAATTTTACTTATGTAATAAGTAACTTAGTCATTTTAGTGCTTAGTAATTGTACTTAAGAAGCACATATATCAGCTACATGAATTATTTTCATGTCCGCAAAGTGCTAATTGGTCGCCTAATATAAATGGATGGAGGACGCATTTCATCTCAAAGCAAAAATTTACTGAAAACTTGCAAGACCGATAAAGAGGTTCTCACTTTCGTATAAAGACAGAATTATTTCTTACATTAAACCTCTAATATCTATTTACTAATATTGACATACACCTTCCATTAAAAAACAAAAACATTAAAAGATGTATGCAATGCTTGTGGATGTGTTATGAAGGTATAGGAAAAAGGGTAATGAGTGTTAAAAGCTTTAATTGAAACTACAGCACTGAATCTGCTGATCTTCAATAGAAGAAATAAGTGAGGATTTGTTTCCAAAATAAATGGTGTGGTACAGTACATATTTATAATTTAAGAACATGTGACCCAAAGGAGCTGGAGAGTGATGAGAGTGAGATCTGTTGTCATTTCACCTCCACAATTCCACTTCAGCATATGTTTTATAGAGTCCTGAAATCACCTGTCAGTTATTAAGGGAACAACCTTGACAGTGTGAAGTTAAAGTTTATTTTGAAAAGATCTTTTTATTTATTTTTTAATTTTTTTCCCCAAAAATATTGAACTTCTGTAGGAAATATATAATGGCACTTACGTAAAATGAAAAGCTTTCTTACATTCTGTAAATGTACCACTACAATACTACGTTTTAAGCTATCTACATTAAATGTAAACAATTCATGTCCTTACACAATGAATATTATCTCAGTTGTCTCTAAACTACTGTATTTCTTTGTCACACAGTGACAAAACTCAGCGTACTCCAACTTTCCTACGGCCAGATAATGGATTTTTCTTCATCGGAATCAAACACATTTAAAGTGCACCTATTATCCATCCATCCATCTTCAACCGCTTACTCCTTTTCAGGGTCACGGGGAACCTGGAGCCTATCCCAGGGAGCATGGGGCACAAGGCGGGGTACACCCTGGACAGGGTGCCAGTCCATCGCAGGGCACAATCACATACACACTGACACACCCATTCATACACTACGGACACTTTAGACACGCCAATCAGCCTAACATGCATGTCTTTGGACTGGGGGAGGAAACCGGAGTACCCGGAGGAAACCCCCGACGCACGGGGAGAACATGCAAACTACGCACACACATGGCCCTGGCGGGTGCACCTATTATGTTTTCTCAAATATTACCTTCCATGTAGTGTGTTATAGAGCTGTTTGTGAGAGTAAAAAGGCTACAAAGTTTCAAAAATCAAAGCCCACGACAAACGGGGTTATTGACTCCCAAAACAAGGAGTCGATTCTGAACAGCTGAAACGAGTCGTTAGAGATTCCAAACTTTACTTCCTGTACTAACCTACATAGGTTTGTAACAAAAAGCCCCGCCTCTTCATGCTAACAGGCGGAGCTGAAACTGGATATGGTAGTGGGCGTTTCCTTTTCGACAGCGGTAGACCAATCACAAGAGACATCCCAATCTGACCAATCAGAGCAGAGTATGTTCTCTGAAAGGAGGAGTTTAGAATGAATCCTTTGTGATTCCTTTGTGACACTTGGGGGGAAAACTCTAATTCTGCAGTTTAAATTATGAGCACATTAAAGTGTTTTCTGACCTCGGATGCATGTAAATCTATTGTATGGGACCTTTAAAAGAAAATTAGGTACGTTTCAAAACCATAATAGGTGCGCTTTAAAGTGAAAGTAAGTGCCAGAGGCAGCGGGAGCTTTTAACAGAATCCGCACAGTTGTTTGACTAGTGTGTAGCCGGGAAACAGATTAGCATCCTAGCCACAAATCCAGCTGAGTTGCAGGTGACTAGAGAGCAATGTTTCAAAACTTTACACCACACAGTGGAGCAGTGAAGACAGAAGATCTGCAGGACAGTGCTAAGTCCTGGGAGGCTTTTTTTGGAGAGATTTAGGAGAAGAAATAAATGTACAGAAATATAAGAAATCTTATAATTCTAAGAAGCTTCCAAGTAGATGTGAAGTGTTTGTTGAGCAGGGCAGCATCACTTGTCCCAGCAGTGCTGAGCAATGACATCTTCCTCTTTATGCATCATCAAGTGGTAGCTGACAAAACCCTTGTGTTAAGGCCTTCAAGCCTTCAGCAGATTCCAGTTGTATGAATGAGATTATTTCTAAGAGAGTTGAACGGCTTTGGATGATGATGTGTTGCAGCAGAAACAATATTTGAAACTTGTAGTAAACAGTGCAACACTATTAAGCTACATCAGTTTTGCATCATGAAACAAATTAACTTACAACTTTGTTGGCCTAATTTTCATTTTATGCACTTTTCATGACTATGTTAACCTTGTACTTCTGGATTAACCTGGCTTCACACCGCATAACAACACATCATATTTTACACCTCTTATACCACAGCAATTTACCAGTGGTTACAATTTGATTTATTAGAATGACAAATTATATATTTTTAAATCCATTTTAGTTACATTTAATGTTGTGGAAGTTAGTTTCTGTTATTGCTTGTGTTACACCTCCATACAAATATGTATGCTCTTCGTTATGTTACTGAGAAACTGCATATCCAAAGTCCTCTAACCTGAAGGTTTTCCTGTGGCAGAAAACTTTACCTCTGACTGTTACAGTGCACTACAACTGGAGAATCCTTCCTAAACACATACATATCTGCTTCAAAATGTTATCATTTACATGTTCTGTTTTTCATTGTAAAATAAGTATTTTTTTCTTGTCAAAAATCCATTATTTTTGTTTGTTTCTTTTCATTATGTGGATCTTCGTCCCTTTGAATGAGCCATTACTCTGGAAACAATAGCATTTTAGAATGTGTGCAGTAATATAGACTGGTGATTTGAATAGTAGTGTGCTTAAAATAGAAAATTAATCAAAAGTTTTTATTTTGTGAGCATAAGAGGGTTAACAGAGTGAGCATAAGAGGGTTAACAGAGCATAAGGTGATCCAGATAGACAGACCAAACAACGCAAGATAACAGTGCAGTGCAGAGCTTGACTACATATACATAAGTGCTAATGAGCCTAAACGTGAATCAAGTGAAGTGAAACGTGTGACTAGGTGAAGTGGCTGAAGGGAGTCGTAGTGTCTAGTCCTCCGATATTTACATGACATTTCTGTATAGAGTTGTAATGGTATGAAAATTTAATATCATGATTATCGTGACCAAAACTATCACGGTTATCAGTATTATCACTGTATTGTTCAGATGTGCTGAAAATGTACAAAAAGTTCTGATAAACACTGACATTATTTAAACAGGACGTGTTACTCCCTTTCACAGTAACTTTCTGCTGGTAAGCTCTGCAGACAGGGTTACCATCTTTGGATTTGGTCGTCTGGGAGGCTTGGAAAATGTCCCAAGTGCTCCTTCCGCCATGTTTACACGCTCAATAAACAGCAATGTTGCATGCTGTGCCTGCGTCAGACTCATGCTGGGTGTGTGGAAGTTTTACAACTGCTAGTTTTACAAATCACGATAATCACTCACGATTTTAATGATGATTAAATGTCACAGGGTAATACTAACTGTCTGGGAATTTTATCGTGAACTTGGTAATTGTTTCATCCCTACTTCCGTATATACCCCTACTGATTACTTAATACTAGCGCCCCACCGCTCCCCAAAGACAATGAATATTTTATTATAATAAATGATGCTTTTATAATTTTTCATTATAAAATACATTTAATCATCACAATAGAAATACATTAAATTAGGACAAGTCTCTGTCGATTAAAAAAAAGGCCTTGAATGATGGCTGCACATTAAAATGGACTGATATGACCGATTGAAAAAAGAGTATGACTTGTTTTACATCAGCACAGTGGTTTAAATCTCTGCTTTTAAAATGCTAAATCAATTCCCTGAGTTACATTAGTATGCCAGTTATACTGTGTTTAAATCTTACTGCGCTCGGCTAATGTCGTGTTGGAAGGATGGGAGCAATACAGTCTACATTATGGAGTAGAGCCCAGAGCAGTACTCAAACAATTTGGCATTAATGTGACATTTCTATAGTTAGCACTAAAACATTTACATTTTAGCAGCTACAGTGGCTGAATAAATAAAAAAATGCAGAAATCCTTTGGAAAGTAACAAATATGCTTACATTGTTGGTATGCAATTTTGTCTGTTTTGTTTTAAATATCTGTACTTTACTTGAGTTGTTCACCTAACACCTTTGCCTTTTCCTCATTACATTAAAAGAAACCCTTTCTACATTTTCAAACACTGAATCTGACAGCTTAAATGGAGTTGATTTAAATTCCTAACAAATCTAAACTGTAAACAACTAACTGGTGTGACTTAATACCCATTACTGATTGTATTGTAACAGCTAGTGATTAGCATTCAGCTAGTTTGTATTGTCAGCGTTATTGTCATGCTAGCTAACATTTTAGAGATTATGAATAAAGTTGTTGTTAATTAGCTAATGTTCTCCCAGGTTCCTTGGTTCTTTGGTAAAATGCCACTAAATTACCATCAGTAACTATAACTAGCATTATTTGCAATATAAGTCTTTGTCTTGTTGACTGATCTTGTACTTTTATACTTTTAGGAAATTTATGAGTTTATACTTTTCTACTTTGACTTGAGCAAAGAATTTGGAGATGTACTACTAACTTTTACCAGTGCATGTGTTTTAAGGAGTTTCAATTGGACCTTTACGTGAGTAAAGAAACGTCAACGTCATACTGTATATATGGAAGTCACAATTTTAGTCAAATCACTCAGCCTTTAAATCCTTAATGAAAATGAAATAATAATGAAACAAATGAAATATAAAGACAGCATCCATCTATTTTCCATATACAGGAAGCCTGGAGCTTATCTTAGACTTGGGGCACACCCTGGGAGAGATGCCAACCTTTCACAGGGCACAACCACACACACACACACACACACACACACACACACACACTACAGAATATTTGGAAATGCCAATCAGCCTACATGCCTACGCATGTCTTCGCACTGGGAGAGGAACCCCAACCCCAGAGGTCCGAGGCAAACATGCTAACCACTAAGCCATCTTGCCCTCGATACACAAGGACATTTGTACATCAAACCTTTCTAGAGCTCCAGTGACTTCCACTGTTTACTAAGATTCAAAAGGTGTCAAAGGGAGCAAAGTAAGTGCACTTGTTTTTGAACCATATGCAAATAATAATACACTGTTAAAGTTAAACTGACCTTGATACACAAAGTGAAAGCCTTTGGCAGTTTCTGGTCCAACTGTAGTGAATTTGATAGTTATCTGGTTTCCAGTACTTAAGGGCAATGACTCTCCTGTGGAAGAGAGAAAACACAAACAAGCCTCAAAACATTTCTTTAGCTCGGCTACAGATCTCCTGAAGGTGTCACACTTTACTAAACACCCTGCTAATTTTGCTAACTTAGCATTTAGCATTATCAAAATGGTGTTTTTCTTGATTTGTGGGTTGTAATGAACATTAAGCAGCATTGAGAAGGCTTAGCAAAAAAATTGACACCAATCTTCCTTGCAATGCTAACATTTTAGTTAATGGCAGTCCTGTGACAATGATTATATTTTAGCCAGTAATGTGAATGAGTGGAAAAGTGTCCAACAGTTCAAATATTTAAGTGTCTTATAATCAATAGTATTCCTAGAGCTTTACCTGAGTGAGAGCCCGACAGTGAAGAGAGTAGAGAGGACTGTTGCGTGGGTCCATCGTAAATGTCAACCACATCATTCAGAGATGTTTGAAACAGCACAAACTGACCGAATAGAACTGCAGCACAGGAAATAAAAGAAGATGACAAAAATGATCCATGCAAATAGCTGTTGTTGGCTTCAGATATAAGAATATAAATATGCTTCCCAGGGCCTTTTTCTATGGAAGCCCTAAGGAGCCATGCAATTTTTCTTTCCTTCTTGTTTTCTCGTGATCTCGACTTAAGTTTGTCTTAAGAGAATCGACATAAAAAAGTTGAAAATGTACATTTTTCTGTGTACTCGACATAACAATATGTTTTTATTGCTCTGGAGGAAGCAAAATCTTAGTGCAATCCTGCAGCATCATGGATGAGAAGATTAATTTTTACTTTGATCAGAGACTCACTCAAGCTGAAATAGATATATGTCTGTCAGTGATTGACAACTTCAATATTAGTCAGACACTTGAGAAGGGGACACCCCTCTCTTTTAATGCAGAGATGAAGTCCATCTCTACAGAGGGCAATTATTACATTTATGATGGTGATAGCGTAGACGCCAGCATGCACACAACACCAGTCCCATTCACAAGGCGTGAGATTTTCTCCTGGTACAATGACAATAAAGTCATGTTTGTTATGTCGAGATCACAAGAAAATTAAGTCATGATCACAAGAAAACAAGAAAGAAAAAAAAGAATAATGCATGGCCACTTAGGGCTTCCGTATTTTCCCTTCAACTGGAACTCTTTTTTTTTTTTTGATTTATATTTTTTATTGATTCTCATACACTTTTCAGAGTACAACAAAATATATCAATACAGAATCAATATTTTTTTACCCCAATAACAGCCCCTCTCACCCCACCCAGGAATGTTTACATATGATTTATTTATTTATGATTCCTGTACATGTGATTCAATTACATATATTTCGTATTATTTTCATAAATCCACACAGAATCAAAGAAAAGAAAGAAATAAAAAACGGGGGGGGGGTAAGATGGATAGTATTGACCGTCCACCTCTCCTTAATCTACCTCCAGGGTGCGTACATCTTGAAGTAGGTAATAAACTGTTGCCATTTTCCCTAAAATGAGTCTCCACTACCTCTGATGTTGTAATTGATTTTTTCCAGCTTCAAAAAGAACATTAGATCTTTAAGCCAGACTGATATAGAGGGGGGTTGTGGAGAGGTCAAAGATAACAATATTCTGCGCCGAGCAAGCAACGATGCAAAGGCCACAACACTAGCTTGTCTAAGGTTCAGAGACTGGGACTGAGATGAAACACCAAAGATGGCAATTAGAGGACAGACCTCCAAATTGATTCTAAGAATGTCGGACATAGTCCTAAAAAAGGAGTTCCAAAAGTTCTGTACTTTGGAACTCTTTTATTCGATATAGATCATACGACAACTGTTTTAATGTGTATACAACACCATTTTCTTAATTAGATCAGGGTATTTTAAGCTTAGCAGGCCTCTCCGAGATAATAAAGCTGCATGTTTATTTAAATCTTTTTAATTGGCTGCTTCTTTGAAATGACTCTTCACTTGTTGCACCACTATACATGCTCATGGCAATCTTATATGCAGTCATTTGCTTTGATTGCATCGGTCACAGAAAATCATTAGCTTCATAGTCATTAGTTTTACACTACATTGCTCTAGAAATGAGGGAAGCTCAATATGAGTAAATCTGACCTTAATTTTGTTCCCTGCAAAGAAAATCAGGCCTTACAGTACATATTCTAAATATTGCACATTAGTCAATTATGCAATAACAATAGCATTAGCAACCTGACACCTGTGGGATTACATGCACTCATCTCTGAATAAATCCATCATGTTAAGCAGCCAGGCATTGCTGAAGTGCTTTATATCACAGCCTAAAATGTGCGCTAAGAATTTGTGAAATATGTGAATATGTGAATGACACAGCAGGGGTTTGAAAGCTAATTGAAGCACACATATGTTCAACGCATTCTGTGATGACACTGATGTTACTGGTTTAGAAATGCAGCTTTGAAAATGATGGCCCACACTAGTCATGATTAGATGAATGAATTTGCACTTTAAAAGAGTATGGATACACCATACACATATTTATATATATTCCACAAAAAAGCTGGTCACTTGCACAGACTACAGGATGTGAATATGGTTACTTAGCAACACTGTTACGCTGATAAATGGTTGTGCTAAAGGCAAAAGTAGACTACACTAGATATCTATGTATGCATACTGTATACAGTATACCGCACGAAAACTAATACTTTATTATTATAACCTCTTCCTTCTTTATTTGCAGAGAATTTTTTTTTGTTAAAAAAGAAACAAGAAGTATTTTTTCATTCAGAAAATATATTTCAGCAAATAGCAATTTGTGTAGAAGAACACAACTTTATTCCACTCCTGAATTTCTACAGTTCCTCAACCTCAAATACTTCACTCGAATTCTTAATTGGTCTCAACCAGACACCATGTCGTACTTTCTGGCAAGATCTTTCAAACCAAGGATGCTTTTCTCAAATCAGGGAGCTGTTGTTAATAGTTGACAAAATCGGCCACTTAATAATATTTTCAGATTTACTTCAGGTTTGTTACAGTCTAGAAAGTCATTCTAGCAGAACCTGCTGCAAAGTTGGCACGCAGTGCACTAGTCATAATTAGGGCCTTTCTGTCTTATGCACAGCAGTTAGAAACATTTTTTGCATGGACTATACGGAGCAGCGGCTCTATAAATAAAAGCATAATTCGTTTGTGAAAATCAAGCCAATTTGTATTGCTTTATTTTTAAGCTAAGTAAAGCAGCCACTTATATAGAGCAATATACAGTGCCTTGCGAAAGTATTCGGCCCCCTTGAACTGTTCGACCTTTTGCCACATTTCAGGCCTCAAACATAAAGATATAAAACTGTAATTTTTTGTGAAGAATCAACAACAGGTGGGACACAATCATGAAGTGGAACGAAATTTATTGGATATTTCAAACTTTTTCAACAAATAAAAAACTGAAAAATTGGGCGAGCAAAATTATTCAGCCCCCTTAAGTTAATACTTTGTAGCACCACCTTTTGCTGCGATTACAGCTGTAAGTTGTTTGAGGTATGTCTCTATCAGATTTGCACATCAAGAGACTGAAATTTTTGCCCATTCCTCCTTGCAAAACAGCTCGAGCTCAGTGAGGTTGGATGGAGAGCGTTTGTGAACAG